>CAUYRH010014138.1:0-59240 GCA_963574655.1 Perodicticus potto
GAGTCCTTTTGGTACAGGACCAGAAGGATGAGAAGACTGAAAAAGAAGAGGGGGAAAAAAGATTAAAAAAAAAAAGAAGAAAAGAAAAAAGAAAAAGGATAGGAGGTGAGTAAAAGGGAATATTGACAAAAAAGAAGAGAAGCACAGAAAGAGAGAGACAGGAGTAATGAAGGCATGGAGTAGAGTATTTTGACCCACACCTTTAAAATCCCCAACCTCTGGGGGTGCTGGGTTGGGTGGTTTCCTTGAGGTCAGCAGCTCTTTGCCAGCCTGAGCAGACATGGTATCCTACCTCTACCAAATAGAGGAAAGACAAAAATACTATAAATCAAACCAAAACAAACAAACAGAAAACTTTACAAGATAAAATTAACCAAATAACAGGGGCAAAAACACTAGCAAAAATGAAGTTCTAATTGTTAAAGAAGGCAACAACGGAAAATTATACTATTATAACTAGAAAAATGAAGAAAGAGGAAAAAAGAGAAAAATCTAGAGGGAAAATGTTGAAATAAAGCAAAACAAAAAGCAATTATATATAAAACCAACACATTGTACCCCATAATTGCATTAATGTACACAGCTATGATTTAATTTAAAAAAACTCAAAATAACAAGTACATGTATAGAGATAAGTTTAATAAAATCACATGTTAAGGGAGGCTCCTATGGCTCAAAGGAGTAGGGTGCTGGCCCCATATAGCAGAGGTGGCAGGTTCAAACCTGGCCCAAGCCAAAACCTGCAAAAAAAAAAAAAAATCACATGTTAGAAAAAACAAACAAAGCTTTATATATATCTTGCTGAATATTGTCTGGGCAACAGGTGATCATCTAGAGCATGAGATGCTAATCACAATGCTGATACAGCTGTATGAGATGCAGACTGGAGGCCTCTGCTGATTTCTTTGCCCTCAAATCCCACAGGGTTGAGAGCCTGAATCTCTCCTCAGCCTGCTTAAAAGACACTTTAAACCATTAACCTTGGCTAAGCAGAAGCTTTCCCAGGAAAGCACTTGTCGCTGGGATCTCTCCTGAAGTGGGTGCCCTCTTATCCAGTGCACCAAAACCGCCCTCACTCTGTGCGCCTGAGGGCTAAGGCTGCAAGGCAGCCCTCCTGCTGCCAAACACTGAAAGCTCCGCTCTTCCCTGGCATCTCAGTACCAGCCTTTGGCGCTGCTCACAGTCACTAGATCACTCGCCCAAGGTCTCACAGCTAGAGCCTCTCTCTGCGACCCTGAGGGTAGAGCCTACAGGGCAGTTCTCCCACAATGGCTGCTGCATGCAGCCTGCAGCCAAACCATGTTAGCTCCGTTCAGGCCCAGCAGCTCAGTCTTAGACACTGGACAATGCTTAAAGTCACCTGTACTCTTGCCCAAGCTCTCCCAAGGTAATTCAACTGAGTGCCCAAGTCCAAAAAAACAAAACAACCCACAGGGAAGGCCTTCCCTACCTGCAATCTCGCTGCTGTTGTAGCTACAGCTGTAGCAGCCTCAGACCAAATGCAACCGCTTGCCACTTCTCCACTGCATTTGTCCTCCTGGGGTCCAGAAGTCTCTCACTATCTCCCTCCACCCCCAAAGGGATGTTTCTGGGAAAAGCCCACAAGCCAGAGATGCCTGGAGTCTTCTCTCCCCATTCTCACTGCGCCTGGTTGCAAAGAAACTGTTACTCAGCCACCATCTTTCTCCCTTATCCCATATTCCACATTTTTTTCCCTACATATTATACTAGTAACAAATGTGTTAGGTAATGGTGTCTTTTTTAGGATGTTTAAAATTTTTCAAATTCAACAAATGATTAATATTTGAATCATTAGACAAATCTGGTGAGAAAATATGTTGTCAGATGAAAGACCCATGGCTAAGTCAATTTGGTTTTCTGAGTGACATACATCATGTCTACTTGGGGAAATCACAATAACTCACATTCTGTGGTAACACCCTTGGGCAGAGTTCACTCTCTGGCCAGAACATTTTACACTGTGCCCAATTAGGGACTTGGGCTCACAGACAGAGCTTGAAAACCACCACTCACCATGGAGAATGGCAGCTTTGGTTAGCTGAGTACATTCAGCAGAGGCTCCGGTGTAATTGATGTACCATTTGCAACAAGAGTTCAAAGAGTTTCAAAATGCTCAATAATAGTTAGGACAGATTTCTTTTATGGACTTCTTCATACCACCTAGCTCTCTTTTTAGATCTAAATTTGGAATAGGAGAAAGACGAAAGAGGAAAAGAAAGAGAGTATGTCTGATGCTTGGATTGTATTTTGACAGGTAATTTCCCACTGACTGTCTGTCTGGCTGCTACCTGGCTTCATTTCACAACACTCTCTTTAGGGACTCTCGCCAGGACAATCATTTTTAAAGACAAAATAGAGTGTCTTCTCACATCAGAAGAAAAGAAATGTTTGTCTCGAGTTGTTTCTATATGGGCAGTGTAGCTATCCCCAGCGTTTGAGGTACGAGACAGGATTAGGAAATTAATAACTTTTCATCCATACAAGGGAGGATGCGACTGTGAACAATGCTTAATTTTCAGTAGTTTAAATGGAATCTAATCTAATTAGATTCCTGATTCTAACCTTTGATTCATGATAATGAGGAGGATGTCCTTCTGTTTATTGGTGCTAACAGATCCATAGCAAACACCATCATCGATCACGTGAAGGGAATCACCACCAGTGGGGGTGGGGACAGTTTTAGGTGATAGGTCACTGTCACTGGATGCTGAGTCCCTCTGGGTGCCAGGTGCTTTATTATCTATCTCACAAGACCATGGTGTGACAGATAGCACAATCCCATAGGCACACCGACTGTTTGGGAAGTAATTTACCTTCTCTGGGCCTCAGTTCTCCATCTGCAAAACGAGAGTGATAATAATACTTATATCCTAGGCTTTCATGAAACCTATCTCATATAGCACAGGGCCTGGCAAATAGTCAGCTCTCAGAATATGTTATTCGTTATCAGTACAGAAAGGAAAACTGGGGTTCAGAGGAATTGAGAAACTACCCAGGCAGCAGGTAGCAGAGTTCAGGTCAGAAGTCCAGCTCTTCTGAACCCAGGGCTGGAGCTCTGACCTCTATGCCCATCCCGGCTCCCGAGGGCTCTTCCTGGACCCTTTCCTGTTCTCTCCTGGGACATTCACACCTCTGCTCTCCAGACAAAGTGTTCAGTGGAAACCCATGGAGATAGTGTGCAGGGACTTCATTCTGGGGGACTAGGGTAGTTCATTGGTTTGGGGCTGGATGTTTTTCCAAAAGATGCTCTAAATTATTATAAGTAGAGTTGGACCATCTTTTCTGTATAGAAATCTATCTTGGTTTTGTTTGGTTTGTCCTGTTTGTTTTGACCAATGTGGGGAATTGACTAAATGGTGAGCCATGGCCTTGTCCAGATCTTGGTGCTTGATGAGAACGGATGACAGGCCGTGGAGAAGGTCACTCAAGTCAGTAGTCCTCTGGGGGTGAGATTGCAACCTGGGATCACCCCACCTTTCCCATTAGTCTGCCAAAACCTTCTCTGTACTTTTCTTGGCCTTGACTAGAAGGATTAGTGTCTCTGACCTCAGAGAAGGAAGGCCTTTGATGTTGACAGAGATGTCTCATTCCTTCCCTTTGCACATCAATCCCACTAGCCTATTTATCCAGCAAGTATTCATTGGGCTCTTAGATGCCAGCCTGATGCTAAGTTCTGTAAAGAAGGCTACAAGACAGATGCCAAGGAAGCCTTACCGTCATTCAACTCAAGGCATCCACATTGGGCACCTGCTCTGCTCAAAGCAATGAGCTGAAGACAGAGGTCCAGCCAAGTGAGCAAGCTCTGAGAACTCACAGAGAAATGTCAGAGGGGCCACGATGTGTAACCAGGGCCATGTCTTGTGAGAAATATTTTTGCCAAAACATTATATGGATTTATAAGAGGGAGAGTTGGCTTCTGACTGGAGAGAGAATAGGGAGGAGGTTTGGAATACAGTAGGCTCCAGGAGGAAGTAATACATGAGCCAAACCACATGGATTTCACCAGCTACGGGTGAGATTGAGGGCATTTAAGAGCTGACATAGGCCCCAGGCAACAGGATGGAATGAGCACTGGTCAGAAAAATAAGCAGCACTCATATTTGTCTGCATTTGATCAGTCAACCAATTTACTGAACATTTACTATGTGCCAGACATTCTCAGTTACTTGAGAAACAGCACCGAACATCTGTATCCTCTGTATTCCTTGCCTTCATGAAGTTTCTTAAAACACAATCAGAATCGACATTTATTTAATCAGAATCAACACGTATTGAGTGTTTAAGACTCAAGTGCTGTGTAGCTATTGCTGGCCAGAAATACCGTGCAAGCCATGTGTGTGATTTGCAGCTATCTGACAGGGGCGTTAAGTAAGTCAAAAATAAAAAGTGAAATTAATTTTTTTTCTTCCAATAAGAGCTGAACTAATTAGATTTTGAGAAATGAAAATAATTTTAATAATATATTTTATTTAATCCAATTTTTATCTAAAATATTATCCCTTCAGCGTAAGTCTTTGAAATCTGGTTTGAATGTTGGGCTTCCGGCATATCGGACAAGTTACATTTCAAGTGCTCAGTAACCACATACGGCAGCGGCTACCACATTGGGCAATGCAGAGCTAAATGTTCTACATAGAAATATTCATTGTTATGAAATACGTGAACAATAAAAAAGTCATTGTCTTGAAAAGAAAGAAATATGCATTTTATTTTAATTTCGGTATAAAATAGGTTGTAGAGAAATCAGGTAACTTGCCACAGGTCACATGATGAACAGGTAGAGGCTCTGATGACAAAATCCAGCTCTCTAGATTCCACATGCTGACCAGTGCTACAATTAAATACTGTCAGGAGTGATCCCACCAATTGGGTTTTAGCCTTCATATGAAAGCTATAAATTAGCTCTATATTAGGGCTAAGTACATTGGATACTTTTTCTTCCATTTGGCGCCAGCCACGTACACCTGAGCTAGCGGGTTCGAATCCAGCCCGGGCCCGCCAAACAACAATGATGGCTGCAACCAAGTTCCTTTTGTTTTATTCATGCACAAAAAGTAAAATGTATTTAGACTTAAATTGGTAATTAAATTGGTAAAAACTATTGCATTTTATCTCTATAAATCTGAGCAGACCTTAATATAAACTATACAAATATATTGTTTGCATTTGTTTATTTGTGCCCACAAATTTGTAATAGAAATACAGATGAATTCTAAACCATTCCAGTCAAAGAGAAATGATACATGAGATTGGCAGCAACGAGGAAGATTAACTTCTATCTATGAGGAATTTGCTCTGGAGAAATCTGCCTATTTTTCCAAACTTCTTACTGGAGTTTGTTCCAGGTAGCAATTTAAAGCCCTGTTTCTCATTTTAGAAAAATCACAATATGTTGTGTGCTTGCTGATTTTATTTTATTTTTTGCTTTTGAATAAAAGGTCCTATATGTTTTCTGTACTAGGTGAACAGCATATAGCACATTAAAGAGCTACCAGGTCCAAATCTACTATTTTAATCAACGCTGAGCAACCACACTGGGCTGAGTCTGAGGAAATGCATTGTTACAGCAGAAAACCTCCCCCACCTATTCCGGAATGTTATTTTAAAGGCCTCAGGAATTAAAATTAAAACAAATGCCTCGAGCCTTTTCATAACTCTGTCCCAGAAAAATAAAACCCAAGTGTCTGCTTTCCAGAACATTATGGAAAGATGCATTTGACTAAGTTTGAAAATATCTCCTTAATGTGAGCAACTGGAAGAAGTACGATTGAACAAGACTACACAACCGTCTGGAGATCAAGCAAAAGATCAGGCTTATTTAATCAGAGGTAATCATCTTAAAAGAGAAAATGATCACAAACATTTAAAAGAATTATGCATTACTTTTAAAATATAATTTGGCACATGTGGCATTATAAATAAATACAATGAAGTCGCCAGTTATCTGTTAATACTTTTTGAATAGAACAAAACAAAGTAAAACACAACCCATCTCAAGCAACAGTGACCGTCATTAGCTTCTTTTCAAGAACCACAGCTTAGAAAAGGAAAAGTATAAAAACATTGCTTTCCTTTAATAGAATTCTGGACATTCAGTAAAGTGTAAATGGTTATTTTTATACTAAAAGATTAACATAATTAAAATCTAAAATGATCAGTATTTATCAAGGATACGGCTCCTTAAGTTTCTCAGATATTTTCCCATCCTACACGTTAATAAACTTTTCCAAAAACTAGGTTTGAAGCATGTTTATTTGAGAGCTAACTTTAAGGTTCAGAACAATTTTGACTGACCTTTTCTGACTAAAACCTTTACAGACATGGTTTAGACTAGGAATTCCAAATGGATCATCCTTGTCTAACCCACCACTTCAGAAATAAGCTTTTTCATTGTTTCCTTAGTAGTTCCCACCTTGCCCAAAGGGATGAACTGAAAATTTCATAATTTGTGATCATTAAAGAAACATTCTATAAACCCAAAATGAGTTAATAATGTATTCTTTCTTTTGTCTCCTTTTTCCTCATTGAAATAAGGTTTTTTTGGTTTAGTTTTGTTTGGCTTGGTTTTGGTTTTAGATTTGTACTTTCAGAGATGGAGTCTCAATCTGTCACCCAGGTTGGAGTACAGTGGTGTGCTCATAGCTCACTGCAGCCTCAAGCTCCAGGGCTCAAGCCATCTTCCTGAACAGAGTTCCAAGTAGCTGGGACTACAGGAATATGTTACCATATCCCACTAATTTTTAAGTTTTTTGTAGAGACAGGGTCTTACTATATTGCCCAGGCAGCTCTTGAACTCCTGGCCTCAAATGATCCTCCCACTTCAGCCTCCAAACCTGCTGGGATTACAAGTATGAGCCACCATACCTAGTCTATATGCATTATTTCAAAAGACAAAACTCAAAAAGAGACCAATCTACTTTTTATTTATTACAGGGACATACCGAAATAATAGAGGTCAAAATGCAACATTTCCAGAAGATGGTCCTCAATGGAGTGCATTAAATTGATTTCTCAAAGCTAGTAATATATAAAATTATTTTTTTCTAGATGGGGAACTCTAATATCTTTGCAGTATTTTTTTTTAACTCAGTTAGGATACAAGTTAAAATGACCATCTAAATAGAGGATCTAGGCATTATATAGTGATTGTGACTTTTCCATTGTAATGAATGAAACTTGTCTATTACAATGAAACATTCATCAGGGGTTATCATGCCAATGCAAATTTTACCCTCTCTCCACTGCTCTGTCCACTTATTTGATCAAGTAACAATGGCTTATCCAACCTGGGATGTAAAATTTTCAGAAAGAGGAATATAGGATATTACTCACTTGTTTTCATGTTTAATTCTCAAAGAGCAAAATGGCAAATTAACTTTGTATTTTTGTTTGGAGAGAATTATTTAGAAGAGAGATACTTGAGTTCTTAGAAAAGGAAGCTCTGTTTGGCTCTTTTATTTTCTCCTTTCTGATTTTTCCATGCAATGGGGATAATTATAGGAAGTTGGAAATAATAACACAGAACTTCACTTTTAAGCATTATAAACTTTTCTCAAAGAAAGTCTTAAACAGAGCTATAATATATGCATAAAACAAAGGTGAATTGACAAGCTTTTATCTATGAAATGGCTTCAGGAGGTCTGAGCTTGTGGAAATCTGACCCTTTTGGGGGTCAGATTTACAGCAATCTCTTTGCTGTATCTTTACAGAGTTCCATGGCTCAATAGACCACAACTTTGAAAACATGCTTATGAATGATACAAAAGCCTGGGAGAATAAGGGAAGGAGTTAGTCTACAAAGTATCATTCTGCTAGATTAATAAGGATTGTATGTGGTAGAAAATCTTGTCTACAGAACTATAATTCATAGACAGAGACTGGAGTTCAAGTGGGTAAAATTTTTGACTAAACCTAGAACTAAAAATGAATTCACAGAACATTCTAAATAAAGCATTTCAATGTGTGCTGATTGGATTAAATTTAAAAAGAAATAATGATGAGAATAAGCATCATTAGATACTTTAATAGTTGCTCAATATTTCTCCTCCAATAATCAAACAGTATATTTCTTTTTAAAAACTAATTATGTATGTGAAAGTTTGGACATTTATGTGTCTGGATATAGTTGAACACAGGAATAAAGGTTGAAAGTCCTAATTTTTTTTCTTTCTTTTTTCTTTTTTATTAAATCATAGCTGTATACAATAGTGCAATCATGGGGTACAATATGCTGGCTTCATATGCAATCTGAAATATTTTCATGCAGCTGTTTGCCATAACCATCATGGGATTTTCTTGTTTATTGTATGAAAACATTTGTATTCTGCATGGTGCATCTTAGAAGGGTACAGGTGAAACTTACTAAGTGCAGAAAGTCCTAATATTTGCAAATATTTTGTGTCATTAGACTAGTAAAAGGTCAAACTATAAAACTAAAACTAGTGTATTGATAAAGAAACTATCTCAGATGCTGGAGGTGGCGGGTTCAAACCCAGCCCCGGCCAAAAACTGCAAAAAAAAAAAAAATAATAATAATAATAAAATAAAATAAAAAAGAAACTATCTCGGGATTCATTTTAACTATTGATGGAAACTGGAAAATTCTTCACTATTAAGAAGAGAAAGTATTCTGTAGATTAGAAATGCATTATATTAATGAGAATTAATGGACTCATTAGAGTTAATCAAAATCTTGATATACCAATATACCAATAAAATGGAAAATTACCTAAAGGTTTGAAGAGGACCTTTATTATATTTTTCTCCAAAGATTGGTAGAAAAGAATCCATGTCCTCCAGTACCTATCCTCTGTTTTTCTAAATTTACTTTGGGGACCCAACCATTTACCAAACCATTTTCCTACCCTTCCTTAACAGTCAATGACTATGGTTGCACCAGTGGGGTACTGCAAAAATATGTGCAACTTCTAGGTACTTCCCTTAAGATAAAACTGCTGGCTTGCTTGGTACATTCTTGTTTCACCAACTCTTGGCCCAGACTAGTAGCTATAGCACATCGTGGACCTAAAGATGGAAGCCATATGTTGAAGATATTATAACCATCTAGTCAATTGGAGGTTCTTGGGGAACTATTCTCCTACCTAATTCAAGACTCTGTATTTTGAAGTTTCTTTGTGAAACTTTCAAGTCTTTAGCCTATGTCGCAACTAATAAAGAATTTGGTACCAAAGAAATATTTGCCATGAAAAATATGTGGCATTGTCTTGGTAGCTGAGACATAGATTACAGAGTCTTAAACATTGCAGGCTGGAAAACTAATGACCTTTGTTACGACATGGCAAAACACAGGGTGTTTCAAAAGTCTCCAAACATGGGGAAAAGTGCATACAACAACAGATATCTTGGAACACGTTTGCTATGACTTGGGAGAGAAGATTCTTCATGTGTGTAGAAAGAAGCAGCCAACATGTACGGAATGTTTTGTAAATAGAGGTACATTTAGAGGCAACTCCCATTTTTCTTGGTGTATGTGGTGTATGGTGACTTTTGGGACACATTATATTGAGGAAAGCTGTTGACGATAATGAAAAGAAGGTTATACTTCTGAATTCTGTTGTTCTAAAGAAGATTATTGGAAATAATGTCTGTGTTAGCTGCTCCTTGATGCACTTAGCATCAGATATAATGATCAAGAAAAGCTTGAGTAAGGATTGTCAGTGTGCAAGGAGACATAGGAAAAAATAGACCTTCCTAAGATAATCCATTTCGGACAGAAGTCTAACCTGGACCAAAACTGGTAAAAGGGAATTCCTTTCTTAGATGTTTCAGCATAAGACCTTTGCTCAGGGACCTTTTCAAAAGCCTTTCATTTGTACTTAGCCAGACAATAGAAGCTCCACCCAGCTACAAAGACAGGGTAGAATTATATTAACTTCTCCCTACAGACGGTAATCTCAGAGTGATGGTCCGGTCCTAGCACAAAAACAAAAAGTAGAGGTGAATAAAATAGGAGAGATCATCAGATATAACACTTTTCACATAAAACTGATTGGAAAGCAAATATAAGCAAATATAAATTCTTGAGGAAATTAATATTACTTTAAGAAAAGAGAGTGATAGAGAGAGAATCCTGATCTACAAGTGAACCCCTTAGTTCTTAAATGTATATATTCAAGAAGCAGTATATGAAAATTATAATATGTGCAAATGGACCATAATCCCCCAAACTCACTTTAGATTGGACAGCAAAATTTAATATGCAGAGGAAATCTTCCCAGAGGGCTCCGGAAGTCATGGAAGGCAACAGCCAAGAAAGCCAGCCAAGCGAGCAAAACCAGAGGAAAATTAAGCACAGACTAAGATATTTCAATGTTTTTATGCATTAATATATAACTGCTGGGAACCACTGAGTGTTCCATGTGTTCTATTTTTATCTCTAAGAATGGATTGTTTTTCCACTCTATATATTAGGTGATGAGGATGGGTAAAGGAATGTAACACGTCTCTTAGTTCAGGCAAGGGGTCACAAGTGGAGGACTGAACACTAGACTAGACTAGACTTTATGTTGGACTTTACAGACTTTATATTGGAGCCAGAAAATGTATGGATAGGTGTGTCTCCATTGAGGATGGTAAAGATGTTCTGTGAGTACAGAAAAGGATATGCAAGGTGAGGACAATTGTCCACAATCCCCATAACTATTCTGCCAAAAATCCCTCTTGTCAGCTATTGCCAACCATTGTCAATAATCCTTATTACCATCTCTTTAAGCAGAAATTCACATATGTTTAATCCCTAAGGATGGGCACAAGGATACCCAGGAAGAGACAATATCCCCCCAGCATTGCTGACAATTGGGGTGACCATATGATTAAGTTTGTGACAATGGAATGTGAATAACTGTTATGTAGAAATGAACCAATGAACATTGAGAATCACAGGGGGAAAAATGCTTAAAAGGAAAAAAGAAAGGTCTAAGAGTTAAAATTATGATATGTTGGGAAGAATCAGAGTTCCCTATTAAAGATTTCAATTATACCATAAAATTTTCAATAAGATGTTATCAAATTTCCACAGTGAACTTAAATCAGTTGATAACTTATATTAGTTCATATAATTTGAGTAAATCCTAGTTTCTAACTTTAATCCAATAAGAGGGAAAAGTATTTGACTTGGAATTAAATATTTTTGTTCTTTCTGTCTCTCCATGCTTCATAAATTAATGAGGAAAAAGAAGCATGCTAAAATAAGGTAGTTGATTCAAACTGGTTTTCACTAGTTCAAATTTTTTAACATCTACCCTGGATGTTAATTTTCTTATTCGTATTGATTTTTAGAATTCATCAATATACTTTTTTCGTTCCACTTGACATGGCTTATTTAGTTATATATTTCTACTTTTTAAATGACAAGACTTGCACAGTATGTTCTTTTTAAATTTCATAGAAAACCACAGGTACAGATGGTCCATTAATAGCAATAAAAGGACAAATTAAAATTATGCAAAACTCTTTGGAAAGCAATTCATTCTACAGCTATTACAATGAAGGTGTCTGTGTTTAAAATCTAGTGTGATAAGACTTCCTGTTGATATGACAAATCATCCCCAAAGAAATGTGTATCATCTGAATTATCTGCTTTCGGCAAGAAGGACAGACTACCTAATTGATTTTAATAAACAATGGCTATGAGTAAGATTCCAATCCGTCAGGGTTAGGTCCTAACTCCTTATATAATTTGATAGACAATGACATTCAAAATCACAAGTTTTTGATTCATGTATCTATGTGTACTGTCAACTAACATATCTCTACTAATACTGTAGAATTTTTCCATTATATGGAATTATGTTGCTTATTAATATAACCATAGGTGGTTTATAAAGCCTCTGTGTAAATGAGACACTGATGAAATAGATACCACTGAACTTTGGAACTAAATGCACAGGTTCAAATCTCCCTTTTCTCTTTGTTACATGTGTCCACTTGGGGATACCTATTGATCTCATTTTTCACCTATGAAATTACAAAAATTAATGACAAGTCTTAAACTGTTCTAAAGGCTGCTGTGTTGTAGATGTGAAAATACATCCTATGTTTTAAATTCCAAGAGAATATTAATGCTATACTTCTAGATTGAGAAGAGAGAAAGCTAAATATCATAAAGACTTCAGGATTTGATGCAACTACCTGGCATGGAGTTTGTTTTCTTAAAAGTGTACAAAATAATGTGAAAGAAAACTTACATCAATGGAAAAAAAAAAGAAACACTGAAGAAACATTTTTGAACAGGAATAGAAAAGATGAAAGCAGCAGCAAATTGGAGAACGATTCTGTGAAGAAAGAAGAAAGGAATATAACTAAAAGAATATTTTAGAAAATAAATAAAATCTTCGTTAGTGGCACCTTGTCAGAATATTAACAAAGAAGAGGTAAAACCAGGACTCAGTAATGAATTCTGATAGATTATTCTTCTAGAGAAACGTATTCTATTGATAACCCCCAACTGTGATGCAATCTATATGAGTGAAAGGATTAGCTTAAAGCCACACAAAATAAATCCCATTCTTTATTAGTCAGTAGGTGTGGAAATGTCATACTTCAATGAGAAGTTATATTTGGAGATTGAAGAACCAGAGATACTTCAAGTAAGGAGCATAATCAGATTACATTTGATCAACAAAAAGCAAAGCAGGGTTCCTCCAAACTTCTAAATAAGCTGTTCAGTTGTTAGACTGTAATGTGTGCCTGTGTGTGTTCTTTTCTCAGGACTCTTTCTTCTTCAAACTCAATGACTTAAAACATCTTTAATTTCCTGGAAGTTGTTTGGAGTTTACTATTCACCAAGATGCTGAGAGGCTGAGTTTAGCATAACTGCCTGTGTTATTTCTTATAGTGCTATGGATGAATTGCATTCCTGCCCCTAAGTATATTTAAGGTAAAAATCTTAAGGACAAATCATTCTTGCTGGCATGGTGGCTCACGCCTCTAATCCGAGCACTCTGGCAGGCCAAGGCAGGAGGATTGCCTGAGCTCATGAGTTTGAAACTAGTCTGAGCTAGAGTGAGACCCTCATCTCTAAAAAAAAGAAAAAATAGCTGGGCCTTGTGGCACTTGTACTACCACCTGCTTGGGAGGCTGAAATAAGAGAATCACTTAAACCCAAGAATTTGAGGTTGTTGTGAGCTAAGAAGCCATGGGGCACTACCAAGGATAACAAAGCAAGACTGTCTCAAAAAAAAGAAAAAAAATTCCATATTCATAGCACAAGTGGAACTGTATACTGAGCAATCTCATTTAGGATGTGAGTAGAAAATTTTGGTGTTTTTCCTCGGGCCCATTTTCTCTTAGCTTATCACTAAAACCCTTTGAAAGGTTTCACAGGGATTAATGGCCAGCACCCTGGGAGAAATTGGGGCTGTTCCAGAACTGCTGAATGAGGCTGACACGGGCTTTATTCTTCACCATTCTGGGGCACCAGGTACAAATTTTTAGGCTTCATCATCATTCTGAAGAGATGAAAGCCCCTTGAAGTCAGTGGGAGATAATTTTAAAATTAGTTCTGTAGGAAGCAGAGTAATTTGAGAAACTGGACTGCAGATACTGTTTGAATAAGGCTGGCACACACACACACACAATGCCAACTGTGTTATTTGAATTCATCTTGGTGTAGGTGGCTCCGTGTGTGTGTGTGCATGAGACACTGAGGAATATGTGCATGTGAGTCCTCACTTTGTTTCAATAACTTCCATTGCTCAACTGAATCTCAAGAAGCTTCTCATCATTTGCTTGTAAAATGCGTGTGTACACATATCTGCAACACGATCAAAACCAACGGCCATAAAGAACAGACTGAGAGTAGGCTTTCCATGTGCTCTCATGAATTTAAATCCTCAAAATATGGCTTATTTATCTTAGTTGAGGGTATGTTCCTAGTTGGAGGCAATTAATATAGAAAAAGGGAGTTTGGGAGAGTGGATTTTAAGAGCACAAAATGAAACAGAAATAAGGAGCAGCGTGCATTGGGAAGAAACCAGGACTTGCTGCCAATCTCACACCACAATCTTCCAGCAATGAGTAAGAAGGAAACACTAAAAGTGCACACACAATGCAGTTATGCTTTTGCTTCACGTAGGAACCAGTCATAAAAAAAATTGCTGAACCCCCCCAATTGTTGTCTTGCCACTGAAAAAGATGAGAAACACATTATATAAGTCTTGTATCACACCATTGTTTATACACAATTGTGTAACACTGCCTCCTGGAAACAGTTTAGTAATTGCAGCAGGGGCTTCTCCAAAGAATGAGTTCTGTGAGGAATTACAATTTTCAAGGAGACACCGAGGAAGAATTATATAAGAGACATTTTCACAGATGCTGACTATAAAATATCATGAATGTTATATTAATCAGGTTGATAAAAATATCTCTGATTGTATGGGAAGCCCGCACACTGTACTCCAAGACTAAATTATTGTACACAGTTATGACTCAATAAAAAATAATTAAAAAAAAAAAAAAGAATTAGCCATGAACCTGAAAAGCTGGAAAAATATTTCTTCAGTAACCATAGGAAACTTAGAAGAAATTACCAAATAATGTAGTGGCCATTTGTAATATTTTCTTTTTTTTTTTTATGTCCTTCCTATCTTTAGGGAATTTCCAGCCTTATGAGGTATGACTCCCTTAGGTGAAACCCAGAAAACTGGGTTTATCTTAGGATTATATAAATTATTTGACTCTATACCACAATGTACTCCACAAAGATCATTAGTGTCTCACCACCATATAGGACATTATGTTATAACATGTGTCGCAAAGACCTGGAAAGAAGGAAGTCATAAGTACTCAGAATTCTTTGGTAAAGCATACCTATGAGTCCAATAAGGTGGACAGTATATTACATGAAAATATAAGAGCTACACTCCAGTGATAAATCTTGGGGTTCAGTGATTTTGTGTATACCAGGATAGTCTTCAGAAAGTTAAGGATAACTCCCTGAACCTCCTTCCTCCTGCTGCTAAGAGGTGCAGTGCTAGGTGGGCCTCTGTCTCTTTGCTGATATTATCTATCACTTTGAGAATCTTGCTTTGACCTATTTATGAAGTGACCTGGATGTCTGTGAAAAGGAGAGGAAAGGGAAGTGTCTTTGTTAGTCCTTACTGTACTGTATCTACCTGGTCCTACTTAATGACCAAAGATTCAGCAGTTGTTAGAACTGTAAAGAGCTTATCAGGATGCTATATGGAGCCTGTGGCAAGTTCTGATGAAACAATCTCAGTAGAATTCTCTAAGCTTTTGGAACTAAGTCATCAGGCCAGAAACTCTTGTAGCTTTGAAAAGTAGCACATATCTTACTACTAAGAGCTATTCAAGATGGCTTATTTAACTGTGAAAGAACAAATGTGACCTGAACTATGCAAAATGAAATTGATTCGGCTGATCCACCAAACTATTAAATTAGGCAGCTCAGCAGCAACCACGATCAAAAACTCAAGAAGGTCAAGACCACAGAAGTTGAATGAACAGACCACTCAATCTCTTGGCAATACTTGCCTTGTGGTTAGATGCCACAGAGACTTAAGTCATCCCCTTTGTGGGCAAAAAGGGAACACATTTTTTTAAGCAAGGGGTAGTTGAAATATTAATTTGGTATTTTAGTTGATGTTATTATCTTTAAGTACGGAAGAAGAGTGCATCTTGAAGGTTAGTTTTAAGTATTAGCAAATGATATATACTAATGTTGGATGGCCAGGTAGTGGATAGTAGTGTATGTTGTTCTGATGCTTTATTGTTTTGGCACTTTTTGAAAACCTTTTAACATGTTGGAGATGTTCCCTGTATATAAGTTTGTGTCTACAAGAGTTATTATTATTTTAGCTTCTTTTGTGTCTAATATACATATGGGCATGAGACCAAAGTTCTACCATCAGGTCTACCCTATAGCCTTCAATAAGAAATGAGACATTTGAAGACAGAAACACCATGAGGGACTTTCTTTGCTGCTGAGGGTGATGGCAGACACTTGAAGGGCTGCAGAGGTCGTGATTGTTGATACACAGTGATGTAAGTGGGGAAGTGGAAGCAACAATAGTTTTCTTTAGTGCTTGGCAGGGGAGCAGCAGCAATGGCATTTCCTCATCAGGCCAAGTGTACGTTGTAGTTTTGGGCTTCGCTTGTGGAAGCTAACTCAGTGAAAATCAAGCAGGGGTGAGGGAGAAGGAAGGGACAGTGAAAACCCCCCTCAAGGCTACGATGAACACTATCTGTGTGATGGGTACACTTATGACCCTGACTCAAGGAAAACAAAATCAATACATGTAACCAAAAATACCTGAACTGCCCTAATAGCTTGGGGGAAAAAAGATACGAAAACTCAAGTCTCAACTACTCAACTATGCTATTTATTAATCATAGAAAAGTCATTATTACTATCATCTGATTTCTGGTTTGTAAGATCAGAATAATAAACATACAAGTGATTTTAAGAGTCAAATAATACATGTAAAAATCTGTAACTTGCTAGACAAATATATATAATTATTATGAATACTATGCTATAAACTTGCCCTTGGTTATCTTATTTATCTTTGCATTGTGAACACAGTGCTCTAATAAAGTTACTCAATATCTCTTCAGAGAATTTATACTGTATCTTCTCAGTACTTAGCCTAACATGGGATAGGGATGGGTACATGCAGATGTATGCTGGATAGGTATTTAGATAGATCAAGATGTTGGAAAATTAGAACACCACTTCATTCTTCATTACCTTCTAAACAGTTTAGTACCTTTGGCTGGAGTAGCACACTGAAGGGAATTGTGGGCCCTTAATAAATGGCTCATAAATAAATTAAGGTTATATATAGGATATACATGTAAGATATATAAGATACATATATATATATATATATATATATGGTGTATACAAGGAATATATGATATGTAGGTCACTGAGAAGGTTTTGAGACAGAATATGTTATGGTCCATTATTTCACTTCCAAGAAACACAGTTGACGGTGTCCTCTGATTTACCTGGGCAAGTTTCAACTTGCTTGGCTTATTGGTGTTGCTGGGAGGGCTTTATTTTTTCCATCCACATGGTTTTTAGTTTTCTTAACTTTTGTGTAACTCAAAACCTTCATAATGACCCATATATATCTATCTATATCTATATCTATATATATATGAGATACATGACATATATATACTATATATACACACATACATATATAAATATATGTAATTTTTAACTTCTAGGGATGGCTGAAGGGTATGTCAGCATAATAAACAAAACACACAAAACTTTCCATTTCTACTCACCCTAATAATCAGAGATTCATATCCTAGACTGCAATCAAAAGATATAAAAGGAAAACAGAAAATAGACTTCTAGTTGGATGTGGAGGCTCATGCCTGGAATCCTAGCACTCTGGGGCCCCGAGGTGGGTGAATTGCTTGAGTTCAGGAGTTCAAGAGCAGCCTAAGTAAGAGCAAGACCCCATCTCCAGTAAAAATAGAAAAACTAGCCAGATGTTGTGGTGGGCACCTGTAATCCCAGCTACTTAGGAGGCTGAAGCCAGAGTTTGAGCTCAAGAGTTTGAGGGTGCTGTGAGCAATGATGCCACGGCATACTACGCAGAGTGACAGAGTGAGACTGTTTAAAAAAAAGAAAGAAAGATAACCAGACTTCTTTATATAAATCTTTACAGAAAACACACACACACACCTCTCTCTCTCAGATAATATTAGATTAGTGCCTATAACCTAGTAAATGCTATGTATTACCTTTCTTCATCATTTGTTGTCATCTTCATTTTAATTTTTGATAGCTTCCTGTATGTCTGACCTATGTTTTCCTTCTTGAGTAGTTGTTTTTACCATTTATATTACAAGATTTTCCAGCCATTCTAAGTAAAAATTCCACTTGGTTTGATCCATCTAAAAATCTACACCCAATTACAGGCCATCAATGATAGTACATCCACCAGGTATACCAATTCCTGACTGCCATGGCACATGACTCCATACAACTCAAAGATCTCAATGACATTGTTAATTTGTCTGTGATTTAAATCAAATTCTATCGCGTTTTAAGAAATAAAGTATAAAGAAATAATGAAAAATACAGTAATAAAGAAAATTCATCTGAATATTTCTGTTACGTTAAAACCTTTTTGCCAAGGAATAAAGCTAATTGTCATTATAATAATTTAAGAAGTGATTAGATAGATGAACATTTTAAATTATGATATAAAAAGAGACAAACATTTTTAGAAACTAGCAGACCCCAAAGAAAGTCTTTATGCTCACTGTACTTTGATCAGAAGTTTTTTTGTTTAAACAAAAATGCTATCAATTACTGTACCAACCTAGTTTTTATGCGTGCATGCATAAAGTTTTTAAGTCAAAATGTACTTTATATTTCCTGAATTATGGGAATAATACTATTTAATCTAAGATTTGAGCTTTGTCTTTAACATTATCTCAATTACCCACCCTCTGCTGAAATGGAAATGATCAATAGTTGTCTCACCAAAGTGTAAGACTGTTCATGTCAGTAAGTTCTTTTACAATTATTCTTATGCAAGTGAGTCCAGCATAACAAAAAGATTGTTAAATTATGAAATAAGAGATAGTTATAAAGTTGACTTTAAAGTGTGTTTTATGAAATACATTTTCAAAGAATTTAGGAAAGAAAAATAGTAAATAAGTCTGAAAATCATAATTACATAAACTTTAAAAATTATAAAACCTTTTAAAATCTCTTTACTTCACTGGTTTCACTAACCCCTCTTCCAAATTAAATTTTCTACTCCTTAAATTTACGGATGAGGATAAACTTATGATCTAGTTGAAACATTATTTGGCAAAATGGTTTGTACTGGCCATTTTTCTAAATCCAAATATCTTTCCATTTTTTGTTATTGTACCACTTGAAATGGATAAAATTTTATAAATTTTGGATGGCAAATTTCTGATGGTTTGAATTAAAATTCAGATTATGCAGAGTAGGCTAAATTCCCTTTGGCACTGAAAAATAAGGTACACTGAAAACATAAGCAACGAGTCAATGTGAGGGCTTATTATTCATTTAATATGCCTGGGTTAAATAAAAGCATTTTCAAAGATGAGACCCAAATCAAAAGTTACAAGGGCAAATGGCTTAGACTACAGATGCTGAATTGCTACTGAGCTGTAGCAATTTTTGCATAAGCAACTTCAGAGCCTGCATCAGGCGGAACAGAAGCAGGACTAATTAAGTACAATGAGAATTGGGAAGAAAGCTAGAGAATAGCAGAAAAGTACCATTTTTCTGTACTAATAAATAAATACTATGTAATGTAAAAAATAATTATTATGATACAACAAATTTATACCAATTAAAAATCCCTTAAGAAGTTTATCAGTTTTCAAGGAAAATGTTAGAGATAGTCTTAATAGAATTTTAGGACGGTAAGAGACATTAACGATCAGCCAGTCAAACTTCCATATTAAGATAAGAAAAGGTACCATGAGACATTAAATAACTTATGCTGAAATCATGTTTGATTCAAATAACTGATCAGAAACTAAAGAGAGTTCATTTTGGCTAAATATTACCTTTAATAGTCTGACATGCAAATACTCAAGAACACTGCCGCAAAACTGGATTAAAAGAGCCCTTTCATAATTAATAAATTCTGACAATGTCTTGACCACAAAGTCTTTGAAGTGAAGACAACTGTTCCTTACTCCTCTCTAAAGATCTAAATCAAAAGAATATTCTAATGTGAAGATAATTTTCCTGGAGGCGATTTAGAAAACACAGGCCATAATTCTGGTTCTTAAGAGGGGAAAAAAATAATCTTTTATTACATTTGGACGAAATTTTATTTTTTAGGAATCACTGCTTGGCTGTGAGTAGTTGTTGCTTGCTCAATATTATTCACACTTCCTCCCTTATAGCAAACTCATGTGTAAAAGTCTTCACTTGTGGGATGGGTTGGAACTCTTCATTCTAATCCAAGGGCCATAGGTCACTGTAAACCACAAATTCTTCCTCCCCGGGGAAATGTCAGGGACATGTTCTTTCCCATCTCGTATTTCTGCAATAACCTTTATATAAAATAAAGTTTATGGCACAAATGATTAGATCTGACATACTATAATACCTTATCTGGCAATTAATACAAAGAAAGAAATTCTTTTTTTCAGAGTAGCACCTAAGGAATTTCAATTATCTAGTTATTCTGAGGTATAATAAAAGAATAAAAATTTGAAAGGGCTCAGAGGAAAAAATTTTCCCCACAAGATAATTTTGACAGCCTAAAATAGGGGCTGACAAACATTTTCTCTGTAAAGAACCAGATGGTAAATATTTTGAGTTATTTGGCCAGAAGTCTCTCTCAACTGCTCAACTCTGCTACTGTAGCATGAAACCATCAGTGGACAATACATTAATGAAGAGAGGTTACTGTGTGTTCCCAATGAAATTTTATTTACAAAAACAGGTAGCTGGCCAGACTGGAACCACATGCTATGGTTTATAAACTGATCTATAATTTATAGTGATTCATAAGAATATAAAAGCAAAATTTAAATTTTTAAAAATTTACTATACTTGCAGGTACCTAGCTGATTCTCAGAAAAATTAAACATATTTTTAGCTTTAGGCAAAACCTGTTTGCCTTTTCTTATTATATAAATTATAGTGGAGATGTATAAATTCAATAAACATTAGACAATTTCAATCAAATATTATGGAAAACTAATGAGTGCTGAGGTTACAAAACATTAGTTCTTTGATTCCATACTACATTTTTGAATTCAATGTAACAATCCTTTTTTCTTGAGCTTAAGAAGGGAGATTTCACAGAGAAACTAGTTAAAAAAGACTATCGAGTCTACTTATAAGAAAGGCATTTTTATCTTTAGAAATGATTTATCATTAATTTGAATTATTTTTCTGGTTGATCATTTAAATATCTCTCTTTATTTGGGTATTTTGATTAAATACTAATTTTTGCTTATGATTATGACCAGACTAAAGGTACAAGTACTATGTATCTAACATAGTAAATAATTTAGTATGTAATTCGAGTGTAAATTATAATTCACTTAATTAGTACATGTATAGGTAGCCCCTTTGTCCTAAGATGTGTACATCAGATTAATAGTAGATATTTATAAAGTTTAGTGACATCTCTATTGATCTGAGACATAAACACACACACACACACAAAAAAAAAACACACCCCTAAATACATAAATAGTACATAGCATTTAAAATTAAAACTATTTTCTCAGTATAAATTTAGTTTTAATTCTAGTACAATTCTGAGTATAATTTTACTACTCATCAGGACTGGATAACTGATTAAAAATTTACTAATTTTAGGTACACAGAGAAGCTGTGTTGTCCTCTATGGTGATTAGTGATTTCATTATACTTTATATTATTAGATAATTTGTAAGTTATTTGAAAAATTAAGCATTTTGAATTTTTCTTTTTGTGTTTCTCTTGTCTTTTAAAAGACTGAAGGAAATTATACAGGGAACTTTTAGTGAATTCTGCAAGGATATAAAGATGTCAAATGAATGATTTTTGGGATAAAAGATATATAAAGACAAGACTTAACACAACATTAGACTTCTTCCTTAAAAGATTTTTGAAAACACCAAGAGGGAAAGAAGATTACTTAATAGACTGAAATACAAATCCAGTTGGAATCTGGGTCTACAGGGCTTTTGAATCTTCTAATGTTGAATATCTCAAGTTGACTCTCTAGTTTAAAAAAAAAAAAACTGGAGAAGGGAAAGGAAAATTTTTGTTCTGGAAATGTGTTCTTCTCTGATGCAAATAGAAATCCATCTTCCAAAAGAAGAAGAAGAGATGAGTTGCTCTAATTTAGCCTTTTGGAAAGAGACAAGAAGAATATGAATTTGCTAAAAATCTTTTGTTTCTTCTTAGTTCATACGCTCACAGATATCTTTTTTGTGTGTGTAAAAATTTTCCAACCCTAAGATCTTCATAAAAATTAACTACAAACACTAAAATACATTTTTGGAAGAGAGGAATATAGGGAATCTTAATTTTTTGTAAAGTTACATAATAAAAGAATCTAGCATTTACTTGGTGCTTTCATTTCAAATAGTTTATCCATTTTCCTTTTTATGGTTTTTCTGTTTGGGGAGATAGAAATATTCAAGTATTAAAAATATTGCACAATATATGTTATTAATAAAATTCCAAAATCCCAAACTGGAAGTGATAAATTTCCTGAAATTCCTAATGAATTAGTAATAATTACTATTAATAATCAATTTCCTAATTAAATCGGTTTGAATTTTCTATGAATTAGTAACAGAAGTGAAATAAAATTTTAGAATTCACACTGTAAAATTCAGAGGAAACAGAATGCCAAACACTTATCTGAAAAAATACATTTTAATTAACAAAATAATGCTACTTGTAGGTTTAAATAATGTGGTAAAGATGACAATAATCACAAAACATATTTATTGAGCCCTCACTCAATGACTTCTCTATAAGGTAGGTAATAAACTTTTTCTCCTTAACATATAAGGAAACAAGCAAAAAGAAGTTGAACACTGGTGAAAATGGAACCTAATCTAGTTATGATTTCATGGTTGTTATTTAATGAATATGTGATAACCGGGTGTACCAATCCATATGAATGAATACTATTAATATGAGTTACAAGAACAAACATTAAATGGTAGAGTTCATTGTCAGTTATCTTGAAAAGCTAATTTGTCTCACACAGGGACCACATAACTCTTAAAAAATGGTATTTATTACTCTTATTTTAAGCATTTATGATAGCTACATACTCCTTTTGATGGGAAAGTAATATGATCTTTAAAATCTTTTTTCTTTAAAAAAACTCTCATGTGGAACAAAGAAATACTAGTCTAAAATATCCCTATATGGATTTTATTTTTATACAATTTGTCTAGATTTAAGGTTCAAATAAGGATTGGCCATATATTATTAAGAAAAGATATTTAAAATGTGAAAACCAGTAAGTTCACTTACAGATAAATGAATAAAGAAAATGGGGCACACACATAAAGAGGAATACCATTCAGCTTTAAAAAAGAAGAAAATTCTGCAATATTATGGATAATCAACATGGATAAGTCCTGAAGACATTAGGCTAATTGAAATAAGCCATTAACAGGAAGATTATACTGTATGATTCCAGTTACAAAAGGCATCTAAAGTAGTCAAAGTCACAGAATCCAAGAGTAGAATGGTGGAATCAAACCGGGGCTGGGAGAAAAGGGAAATGGGAAGTCACTAACCAAAGTCATAAAGTTTCATTCAAGAAAGATGAATAAGTTGTGAAAATCTGCTGCATATGTGTAGTCTAACTATAGATTATACATCTGTAGTCAATTGCTGACTTCAAATTTTGTTAAGAGAGTAGATCTTATGTGACATATGCTTAGCAAAATAAAATAAACAATTTAAAGAAAAAAGATAAAAAAAATATATCCATAAGAAGTATTAAATTTATTTCAAATCTATGTTCTTACACTATAAAACTACCTCTGCATGCATGTAAAAAGTATTTGTGATTCCTTTGCTGCATGATTACCCTTGAACCAGATAATTTAAAACAAACTCTTGTGACTACATGGAAATAGGGGAGTGTTTTGAGAACGTATTATACCCTGAAAAGCCGATTGGCAACTTGGGCTCAGAACTGCTTTTCAGAAGGTTAGGCAATTATCAGGAATCTGGATGAAAATCCTTTTAAAAACAGCTTTAGGTAAGCAATGCAAAGGCTTAATCCCACACAAAATGCTTCTGTGAAGAGTTCATTTATTGAGAGCAATTTTTACTCTAGTGACAAGTTTTTGCTGAGACCTAACGCTAACTATTAAGAAGGGGGAAGTTTCTTTGTATTATACATGTGCAAATTTGACTTCGGTAAGAATACAGAACTAAGTGGTGTCATAGTTTTTTAGTACACTTCTTGCCTACGGCTTAATTGGATACATCCTACGACCTATTTATTTTTCCATTCAACCACCATTTAAGTTTAAATATTCTGTCAAAACATCCTCATACATATTATGTCTTATTTATGTTATGTTACACATATAACATATGATATATATGTTTATAATCTATATTTACATACATAAATTACTTTAGTATTTATATAGTATAAAACATATAAACATAAATTAAGCATAATGATCAAACATTGTGTGAGAAATTTTATTATATAATCTCTTTTATACAATTATTACAGAGATTACCATGTCTCATAGTTTATCTTATACACATGTATTATTTCCAAAGACTAAAGATTTGTTGAAAACACAACAAATCAAGTTTGATCCATTATTTTCAGCTACTGCTCAGGCTTACATGTTAATAAAACCAAGAGTACTGAAACGGTATTTTGCAAAGCTTCAGTATGAATTCTGACAAGCATATTCCAAGTTGTGCTTTTGAAATGGAACTATGGCAGATGCCTTAATTTGCTAACTGTAATGAAGACCATGGGAATCCGAGTGGTGTTAACACAGTCAGAAAGCTTAAAAAAGGCATGCTAATTTTTGTAAATATTATGAAAAAAAAACTTAAAATCTAAAACTGTCCAACATCTTCATGAGTAAAATTAAATTGAAAATGTTATAGGTCATTTTTAGGAGTCCAGAAAGAAATTATTCACTGCTTCCTTTTTGTTGACAGAGAGAATTTATGTTTATAGACACAATATTATAAATATATAGGAACAATCTCAGATGGAGATTCCTAAGTCAGATGACAAAGGACATTTTCTGTATTTTAAAATTTCATCTTGTGATGAGTTTATGGAACTACAAATTAAAACTCCTCTGGAGATACTTACCCTTTTCTGTTCTTTTACGTATTCTATCAATTCATCTCTTGCTCTTTTTACTGCTTCTTCCACAGCTTTTTCACTTCGCTTCTGTTCTTCTATTATTGCTGCCTTAACAGTTTCCTGGTTGTGGGAGGAGGAAAAAATTAGAGAAGTATGCACAATGACTTATTTGTGTCATTATATACAAACTATAAATTCTTTAATGGGTTGCAGCTCAATCTGTTCAAAACATATCCTTAAATAGGAATAAGAATTTACAAAATCTTTAGGATTTGTTAGGGATTTCTTTAAACTGAGTGAAAGGGAAAAGAAATGGAATAAATCATTTATTACAGGGAGTGGCTCACAGATTCCAATGGATTTCTTACCAATCTTTCATTTGATGTTTACATGATTGATTGCCTTCTGGTATTTTGCACTATCCACATAGGACTTCCAACAGTGTTTATTCTTCCAAGAACACCCGAATGCTCTAGCTGTTTTATTCATGTTTAATTTTGCCATCATACAATAATCAAGCTAGTTTGGTCATCTTGCCAACTTAAGACGTTGAGAGCTGGACATGACGTCAACAATAAGAGGTAAAAAATTCCTCCCCATGTGCTATTATTTGAAATGGGGGGCATAAGGAGGAAAATGGTATTCCTCAATTATTAAAACAGTAATTGGTTACCTAAGACATTTTAGAATTGCAGAGAGAAAGAATGCTAAAACTCTAAAAAAGAAATGTAACACTTCATAAGAAGTAGTGATGATTTCTGCTCAAATAGTGTTTCATGGATTGAAATGAATGCCACAAAACAAAATTCTTTAACTTCCACATGTTTATATAGGTACAAGCCTATTTCTTATGGGATAATAACCTAATCTATTAGAAAATGATTTGAGTTTCTTAGAACATTTCCTTCATTTTTTATTATTAAAAGCTCTTCACTCTGTGGTGTGTATATATGTTTCTGCTTAGTCTAGTTTTCCCAATTAATTTTAGAAGTGTATATATGTGTATATATGAAAAAATCCATAAAATACAAAATAATATTATCTACTCTGAATATATTTATTTAAAAAATTTGAAAATGCCTAAAAATAGGATCACAAACCAAGATACACTCACATACACAGTTGGATACAAAGAAAATGGGACTTAAACTGTATATACTGTTTTCTATTTCTGGCATTTTTTCCTTACATATAATTTTCATATTTTCTTAAGCCATAATATGGAGCTATGGGCACCAAGCCACGTGTCACATTTTAAATATTGATTATCATCTTAAAATACATGCAGAAATAATGTGCATACTATAATACGATTTCTACTTAATAATATGCATATTATAATATGATTTCTATTTAATTAGAGAGCAGCATAATAATTTATTTTACCAACACTTCACCATGGATATTTTGGTTATTTAATTAAATAAGCAGGAAAGAGCATCCATATATGTATCTTTGTGGTGCATCTTAGCTGTTTACTTAGAACCAATTCAAAGAGTGGAACGGTTTTGGCGAAAGGATATAAACTCTCTAATAGCTTTTGATATTTTGAACAAATTTCTTCCCCAAAGCAACCCATGAGTATGACTATTTATTGAATCATTGATTACATTTCATATCATCAGTACT
Source organism: Perodicticus potto (assembly GCA_963574655.1). Lineage (NCBI taxonomy): Eukaryota > Metazoa > Chordata > Mammalia > Primates > Lorisidae > Perodicticus > Perodicticus potto. The sequence continues at coordinate 26,481 of CAUYRH010014138.1, forward strand.
TAAAATCTTTTCTGATTTGTGGAGAATGGCATCTAATTTTATCCTCTATTTTAAAAAGATTATGTGATGTTGGCACTTAGTTCATAGAAATATTTGCAGTATATGTGTTACCTCTTGTCATTAGCTTGATCATGTCTTCTGCCCATTTTAATATTATATTGTTTATCATTTTTTGGATTCCCTCTTCCTATATATAAAAGTGACAATTCTTAAAAGTCTATATAATAATTACTTTGAAAATTATTACTATTTACAATTACTGAGTACATTAAGCTTTAGTTCCATTGATGAAATAATACAGTACAAATCTGTTTCTATAATTATTTGAAAACATTAAAGTTGAAAAAGTATGCTAATTTTTAAAAGAAAAAATGAGAATGAAACTATTCCAAAATAAAAACTATTTATTATAATTCTTATTGACTTACAAATATGGAATTTAAAATTTTTCCAATTGATAAAGACAAAAAACATTATATATTTACTAAACTTCCCAAAATAAAACACACTAACATTTTTGTAGTAGAATATAAATTTCCACACTATGTTGATAAATTAAAAGTATAAACAGCATCACATTGGTGCAGGTCAGGTTTTGCCAACATTGAGTTAAAAAAATCCTTAGTTTTCAAGGCTTTTGAAATTTTCGATTAAAAATAAGGTTTCTATCTAACAATGAACATAAATAAATTTGACTAGGCCTGTTTTATTAAAAGCAAAAGCATCAACTTAAATAAATGGACTATATCCAGAAAGACATGAAGAGTTAGCTAATGTTCTTTAGTTGACATTTTGGGGGGAAAGAGGGCTGAAAGTTTATAGTAATTTCTCAGTCCGATTTTTTAGGATCTTCCATTCTTCATTTTTAAGCTGGTAAAGTACCATTTATAGTACAAAGTTTCCCTTGATCATATCCTCCTCAGTTGAGAGTTAGGTGATAGTGCAGGTTGTGAAGGTCATTCTGAAAAACTATTTTTCCATGAAGAATTCATTTGAATATAATATAAAAGTAAAATTTAAGCTTTCCATTTTCCAATCAACAAAATTCTGAATTAGATAGAATTGATTAACAGTGTTTACATATATCTAAGGGATGGTGAATTTCTGCCTGCATGTTTTGTTGATTCCATGAATGAACTATATTTTCCTTATTAGTCAGAAGAATTAATCTAAAATAAAACATAGCTTGCAAGGAACAAAGAGCTGCCACCAATGAGTACATTCAAACAGGCAATTCTGAAAGGTTATTTTCCAAAACAGTTTAATGATGGCAACTCAACTGGAACATGGTCCATTCCCTGATGCAGGGTTTCTCAGCCTCAACACAACTGACAAGGGTGTCATCTTTTGTTAAACAGTATACCTACTCTTTGGATGGCCTCCAGTTCAGAAATATTACTATGAAGAGAATAGTTTGCAAAGAAAAATACTCAATTGCATATATAGGATGGTGTATTTATAAAGAGGTATTAGTTGCATTTCATGTTGTATTTCTTTTTTTTTTTTTTTTTTTTTGAGGCAGAGTCTCACTATGTCACCCTTGGTAGAGTGCTGTGGTGTCAGAGCTCACCACAAAGTCAAACAGTTGGGCATAAGTGATTCTCTTGCTTCAGCCTCCCAAGTAGCTGGGACTATGGGCACCCACCACAACACCCAGCTACTTTTTGTTGCAGTTGTCATTGTTGTTTAGCAGGCCCAGGTAGGGTTCGAACCCGCCAGCCCCAGTGTATGTGGTCAGCGCCCTAACCACTGAGTATGGGCTCCAAGCCACATGTCGTATTTTAAATATTGTTTATCATCTTAAAATATATGCAGAAATAATACATTCAAATGATTGTGTAACTGGTTTTTAAGTATGGAGAAAGTTCTACATACTAAAAACGAAAGACTGGAATCCGTTTTATATTGTTATAATTAGGTAGGTCATGTTAAAAGTCATTCAACTCTAAAAGCTTATGTGAGATTCTGTACAAGATTTTATGATTTCTCTTTATTGGTTAAAAGTATTGTTATATTTTACTATCCACTAAATTTGTGATACATTTCCGTAATCACAGGATCATGAACCAATAAAAGGTCTGTGGTTGTTTGCTCTTTATCAGTGCAATTTTCTTAAGAACTGTAAATACAGTCAAATGATTTACAGGAAACAAATATCAGCAATCAACTCAATTCTGGTCTACGGGTTATAAACTACAGTATCATGTGGTTGTTTAATTTTCTAGGGGAATTGTGTACTTATTGTTGTTTCTATACAGGATATATGCATATTATCTAATTATGTATTATTTTTAAGGTTGCATGTGGCTATGAAAATGCACCTTAGAAAATGAGTGATGAATTGGAGGGGCAAAGATCAGATATCACATACTATACAGTGTTCTAGTTTATGGTTGATAGAAAACTCTGTTCATACATTCATTTGTCAAATATTTCTTGAATACCTATTTTGTGTAAATAGCCCCAGATACCAAAAAGCTTTTTGTACTTCTCATAACAAATTTAAAATTTACTTGTGGAAACAAAACATAAATATACAGAAACTGAAATAACAGTATAATAAAAGAGATCTAAAAGATGGGGTGGCTCATGAATGGTGGTAGTACTAATTATGAGTTATAAGGAATGAAATATCACAATGTCTGCAATGGTTAGAGAAAGCTTTAAAAAAGTGCTGGACTCTAACCTGAGATTTAACTGGTATTTGGTACACAGAAGCATGAGGATGAAGACTGAGGGTTATTCTCAACCTACTGAGAATAAGTAGGTTGTATTGAATGTTATTTAGAAATAAAATCTTATATGACAGTTGACGAAAAAAGTGAAAAGATAAAGTACAAGTATATATTTGATGGCTCTTGTGGGAAAAGTGGGAAGAATAGACGATGGAAAGCCAGGGTTGGTCCAGGTAGTGGACAGCCTGCAGGCTTAAGGGCTGAATCAGTAAAGAGTTACCAGTACTGTCATGCAGATTGGTTGCTCTTATTGTCACTCACAGTCTTTACATGAGTCAGCAAATACTCATTAATACTCAGTCTTTATTAATCCCATACATAGTCATCCTTTAAATACTCATTAATACTCATTAATACTCAGTCTTTATTAATCCCATACATAGTCATCCTTTCCTTACTCCAAAAGTAAATAGGAGGTATGTTTAGCACAATATTTGTCAAAAGTGGTTAACTCTTAATTTAAATAACGGTCTAAGCAAGAAAAAGAATAGACAAGTTTTCATTCCCTTCCTATATAGGAAAAGAAGGATTACTTAGTACCATCCTATATTGACAACAGACAACTCTGATTTAGGATGCATATGCCAGAAATTAGTGTCTGTGTTTGTTATACCAATGTACGAATAGAATAGTTTCATTTAAAGTTGTGAAAAATTCTTCGAGATTTCCCATGCTTTCAATTCTTTTCTACATTTTTAATAAATAGAACAATTAATATCCAGTATTATAGGTGGAGTGATTTGGGGGTAATAAACTAGTCTCTTTATTGAATGTTAAGTTTTAGCTAAGATGGCAAGGAAAATAAGTACCACTTCAGTGTCTGTAACTAGCAATTCACAAAATTAAATAAGCTGATATCAGTATAATCAGAAATATAATTTTTTAGCAGCTATGTCTCCATTCACAGGTATTACTAAATAGGTGTCTTAGTAAGTTTACTGTTGCTATAGCAGAATAGCATAGATGGATAATTTAAACAGAGATTTATATGGCTCATGGTTCTAGAGCCTGAAAGTCCAAGATTACAGGGTCACATCTGATAAGAACCTTCGTGCTACATCAGAACATAATACAGAAATGTATCACATGACAAAAAAGGCAAGAAGGGTAAGAGAGACAGAGAGAAAATAGGGTCCCAACTCATCCTCTTACCAGGAGCCCACTCCAGGGTAACTAACCCACTACTGAAAGTAAGGGCATTCATCTATTCATGGGGGCAGAGTACTAACAACTTAATGACCTGTTAAAGATTCCATTTTCAAAAAAGCCCTAGATCAAATGGTTTCACATCAGAATTCTACCAAACCTTCAAAGAAGAACTAGTACCTATATTGCATAACCTATTACAAAACACAGTAATCATCCCCAACACATTCTGATTCCAAATACCAGGAAAGGACCCAACAAAAAAGGAAAACTCTGAAAAAATATCACACTGATTCCAAAACCAGGAAAGGACCCAACAAAAAAGGAAAACTCTAGGATAATAGTGTTAATGAATATTGATGCAAAAATATTCAATTAGACCCTAGACCAAACAGAATATAGCAACACATTAAAAAAATTATACATCATGATCAAGCGGGTTTTGTCCCAGAGATGCAAAGTTGGTTCGAGATATATAAATCTATACATTTAATTCACCACATAATTAAAATAAAAAACAAAGACCATATAATTCTCTCAATTTATGCAGAAAAGGCTTTTGACAAAATCCCGCATCTCTTTCTAACAAGAACGCTTAAGAAAACAGGCATAGATGGGACACTTGTGAAACTGATCGAGGCCATCTACAAACCCATACCCAATATCATATTGAATGGAGTAAAACTGAAAACATTTCCACTTAGAACTAGACAAGGATGCCTACTCTCACCACTGTTATTCAATATAGTGCTGGAAGTCCCAGCCAACTCTGTCAGGGAAGAGAAGGAGATCAAAGGTATTCAAATGGGGTCAGAGAAGGTCAAACTCTTGCTCTTTGCAGGTGACATGATTTTATACCTGGAAAAATTCAGAGACTCAACTACAAAGCTCTTAGAAGTGATGAAGGAATATAGCAGCATCTTAGGCTACAAAATCCATGTCCACAAATCAGTCAAGCTGAGAATAAAAGCAAAGACAAAAACCTTTTACAGTAGCTCCAAAGAAAATTAAATAACTGGGAATACATCTAATAAAGGATGTGAAGGATCTCTATAAAGAGAACTATGAAACCCTGAGAAGAACAGAAGAAGATAATGACAAATAGAAGAACATACCGTGTTCATGGCTAGGAAGAATCAACATTGTTAAAATGTCCATACTACCCAAAACAATCTAAAATTTAATGCAATCCCCACCAAAAGTACCAATGTCATATTTTGAAGAACTTGAAAAAACAGTACTTTGTTTCATATGGAACCAGGAAAAAACCCTGAATAGCCAATACAATTCTAAGAAATAAAAAAAAATCTGGAGGTATCCACATTACCAGACTATAGGTTATACTACAAGTATATAGGGATCAAAACAGCATGGTATTGGCACAAAAAATAAAGTATTACAGAAAAAAGATACCTATATATAGGAAAGGCGTAAGGATTCTAGAAGACTCTGTCTTGAAGAAACCAAAACTATTCAAGTAAAGGAAAAAAAGAAAAGGGATAAAGATAAGCTGAGGCACTGGGGCATGAGTGCCCTGAGATCATGGAAGTACAAAATACATTTTAGAATCACAAAAGCCCCAAGTATAAGGCAGAAAGAAGTCAGAGGTTGCTGAGGTAAGCAATGGATAGCTAATAGATAGCTTTGTGTGTCATGTATCTTGGATACCATATGCCTCAGTTTTCTCATTTATAAAATGGGACTAGGAATAGTGTTGATGCAGGACAAGGCAGCTCCACGACCTGCCACCTTAGCCCTGGTGGTGCTAATGCTGTGGTGGATGGAGGAACCAGCTTGCTGGAAGGGCGGGACACCTGCTGGGGAGGCACTGGCGCCTTGCCGCCTCCTCCTCTGTGCTCTTCTGGCTAGTCCATTTCATGTCAGTTTCCAGGGCCTGAGCCTTCATTGGACAGCTGGCTGTAACTGACAAAGACTCACGCCCTAAGAGAGCAATACAACCCCCTGGGACTACATAAACCCCAGGCAGAGACCTCAGCAGGACCTCGGAGAGGGAGCAAGAAAGCTTGTTCCCCTCCTGGGTCCTCTCTGCCAGGAGGTTTGGTTCTTATAGTTGTTGTAATTCTTGTTTTCTGTAAATAAATCCTGACTTACTATTGATCCTGTGGTCCATCGATTCATTCATCGAATCGCGGAGACCAAGAACCTGAAATTCCGGCATCAGTGTCTTTTAATGTAACAAGTAGTGATAATAGGGTTAGCCTGTATAAAATACTTAAAACTGTTCCAGGAACAAGGTAAGAACTCAGTGAATCTAAATTATTGTTAAATGTATGCACTTTATCTTATGTACACTAGTGTACTACTGAAAAGTATCATGTGATGATAAGATCTGTACCTTAGAACATCCTGTAGGTTTCAAAAATACATTTATGTTGGATAAAACTAGAGTCAAAGAGATCAGTTAGGGAACTACTGCAGTAGCCCAGACAAAAAACAGTTAACTGGAGTAAATGGGAAATACTTAACATATTTAAAAATGTTTACAAAGAAAAATTAGCAGGACACAGTGAATACACAGAAACCAAAGAAGGGAGTGAGAAGAGGGGGGAGTTAACTATATAAGAACAGCCAATTAATCAAATAATCAAAGAAATAAGTAGTGTAGTCATGATTTTAACTTTTATTACTCTAATAAAACTAGCCTGTGGAGACTTTTACATATCCTTCTAAGTAATAAAACAAATTATGGGATATGAGCATAAAATTCTTTTAAAAACTTTTCCAGAGACATCTTTCTTGCTTCGTTTCATGTATCTTAGAAATAACATCCCAAACATAAGTGTACCTATCCTGGGTTAGCATAGCCTTCTACCTGGTTAAATAAATGGTTTGTGTTTATGGAAAACCAGAATGATTATTTTTCAAATCTTAATTTCAAACTGCAGTTATTGCATATACTTTTCTAAGTTAGCCAAAAGATTTAAAAGACTATGTTTAGTTAATGAAGCAGACTTAAGTGAATTCGCCAGCGTACCTCAGGGAAAATTATAAATTATAAATTGTATGTCTACTAATAGTTGCAAAGTAATTAAAACATCAGTTAGAGTCACAAAATAAGAAAATATGCTAATAGTTAACAACGGCATGTCTGGAAACAACTTCTCCAGCCTCACTTTGGATTCTACTCTGAAGAAAATATTTGAATCTGTCATGTGTTACAAAATAAGTAGTCTCAATAACCAAAGTCTGCTATGAGATTAAACCATTGCCAGTTCTAGGAATTTATGTCAGAAATTGAAGCTGAATATACTGATTTGCCATACTACACAGCCGTTCAATGGCTTAGCAATGGTAAAGATTTGTTGGTATTTTTTTAGTTCTGGAATAGGATTGAAACTTTTACTGAGGCTCGGCACCTGCAGCTCAAGCAGCTAACATGCCAGCCACATACACCAGAGCGGGAGGGTTCGAATCCAGCCTCTAGCCCAGACCTGCCAAACAACAATGACAACTACAACCTAAAAATAGCTGAGCATTGTGGTGGTCACCTGTAGTCCCCGCTACTTGGGAGGCTGAATCGTTTAAGGCCAGAGTTGGAGGTTGCTGTAAGCTGTGATGCCACAGCACTCTACCCAGGGCGACAGCTTGAGGCTCTGTCTCAAAAAAAAAAAAAAAAAAAGAAAAGAAAATTACTGAACAAAAAGAACTACTCTTAAGGAGAAATACCAATGAAAAACCTTAGAAATCAGCTTTTGTTGCAAACTAGATAATGTCTCCTGATGAATTCAAATAAAAATTACAAGGGAAAACAGCACTTACATCGGAGATGTATACTTTAGTTTAGTCATCTCAAGTAGTCAACATTGTTTGAATCATAAGTTAAGCTGCTGTACATACTTCTTGTGCTTCAACAGTTTAAAAAAAAGTGAGACTCCCAACAGATTCATAGGTTAAACCATAGTTTCAGAAGTGTTTTTCAGACATAAATGCAAATGCAAAGGAAATTTCCATATTTTAAAAAATGTGCTTACTGTGCAATTAAGAAACTTTCATTTAACCATGAATTGGAAGTAATTAATCTGTACTTTAATGACCTGTCAAGTGGAAAGTATTAAGAGAAAGAACCTACAAGAATTTTATAAATGCTTCCCAAGTGATGAATATACTCAATCAAAATCACAAATTTATTGATTGGTATGAATATTTGGCCTGTCTATCTGTATGAAAGACATTTTTTAACATTAAATATATAGAATTCATTAAAGATCAGCATTAACAAAAAATCATTTGCAACCAACTTTGACAAAAGGCATAACTAATTTTGAATCACAATTAAGCTAATGTTATACTCCAAAAGACAATTCTTTCTATTAGTAGACTATAATATAGACTATACTTTTTATAACTATATTTAGAATTTTATCAAAAAATAATTGCAAATATTCGTATTTTTCTCCTGTTATACATGTGTAAGCATCTATTAAACCTCTTGGCCCATAAAGCCTAAACTATTTACTACCTCCAAGAAAAAGTTTGCCAATCTCTGATTTAGGTCATGACTCTGCAAGTTAGTGGTCTGAGATGGGCTCAGCTGTACAGGGATTTTTGTCTTGGCTGGGCTCTTTCATGTATCTGCAATCAGCTGTGTCTACTGTGGCCAGCTACTACTCGAATGGCCTCAGGTAGGAGAGCTTGTCTCTGCTTTTTGTGATCTCCCATTCTCCAGCAGACTAGCTGCAGATTTTTCATATGGAAGATGGACAGGGTTTCAAAACAAAGAGTGAAAACAGAAGCCTCTTAAGACACAGGTACAATATATGATACAATATTACTTCAACCACATTATGGCCTGAATAAATATTTATTATGAATAAATTCCCAAATTCTCCTTAATTGTCTAAATATCATCTCAGTACATTTCAAAGGTATTAAGAATTCTGTTTATCTTCTTGGAAGCATCCCCTATACATATAAACAATCTGGATTAATTTTTCTCTAGGTCTGTTACGTAGCTGTCTATCAGTCATATTCCTGGGGATTCCCTACTTCTTTCTTCAATTGAATCCCCAGCTCTTTACATCCCAATCAATGGATTATTTTTTCCTGGTTTACCCTTTGCTTTTGGTGGAGTACTTCCACCAAATCCCAGAAGATTCCTGAGAAAAAGTTTATGGGAAGTAAGTTCTGATATCTAGTTTGATAAATGCCTTTATTCTATCCTCAGACATAATTGATTGTTTGGTCAAGCACAAATGTATAGTGTAGGTCGAAAATATTCACAGAATTTGATAGTTTGTCTAGAAATTTGATTATATTCTGATTCCCCATCATTTGCATTTTATATTTTTTCCTCTAAGAGTACTTTTATGTATCTTATTGTTTCTCAAAAATTTCAAAATGAACCTACTTTTAGGCCTATCTACTAGTTCATGTTTTACAGTCTAGAAATTCATGCTCTTTAACTCTAGATTTACTTTAATAATAACGAGATAATAATATAGTATTATTATTTCCTGCATTGCATTTTCTGTTTATTTCTCAAAATCCCACAATCCAGCTGAAAAATCTCCTAAATTGAATGGCTTACTTTCTGGTCTTTTTACTCCTATTTTCATTGCTTTGTGTTCTTAGACTCTTTTCCTGGAGAAGATTTCTATATTATCTTTTGATTCTTATTTTTTTCTCCCATTTAACTCTATTTCTAAGGAAATCAATGATCATTAAAAGAAATTGTATCTCTACAAAATCTTGGTTTGATTCTCGACTTCTAATGAGAAGTTATATGTTCATATTGACTATTTGCTTATGTTTAAAGAATAGAGTACTAAAAAGCTGAGTAATACCTCTGTGCTTGCAGTTGTGGTTTGTGGACTGTGATCTCAATAGCAGAGTAATCTGGCTGGGTTATTTCCTTGGGCAACTTAACCTCAATAGAAGACAATTTAGGTCTTGTATCTTAGGCTTTCTAGATGCCTCATAAAAAAATCTTCCAATTTCCTATCTGGTTGTTAGCATTCCAAGAGCCAGGTTGAGGGAAAAAAAAAGAAAAAAGAAAAAAGACTAAAGTTCTCAATAAGCAGCATAAAACTTTTCACCTTTGCTCTCCTTCAAATCCCATTTTCAGAACAGCATCATACTTTCAACTGTGCTTGGGGATCCCTGATCCAGAGATCTCCTGTATTCATTTTTTCCAGTCCTGTGTCAGGTTTGAAAAAGATGACTTGGATTTTAACTGCTTCTTAAATAGACTTTTCAAACTTTCCTTCTATTTGCTGCCTAATCGTCATTTCCACATCAGAGGTAACTAGTGTCACCAAGTAGTAAGCCTTCTGGAATTTCTACAAGGTATTTACTGATCTTAGCCATCTCTACCTCTAGCTTATGATTTCATTTCAGTAGGGTTTCATTTCAGTGGTTTTTCAGGAGGAAAAGAAAAATGAGTATTCTATATGCTCTTTTTAACTAGATATGTGTATGAAATAAATGTTAAACCTTTAATTATATTTTGAAGTAATTTTAGATTTATAGAAAAGTTGCAAATGAGTTTCCATACGCCTTTCATCCAGCTCTCTCTAACATAAACCTCTGACACAATTACAACACATACGTCAAACTAAAAAATCAACACTATATAATGCTACTAAATAGAGTGCACATTTCATTTATATGTCACCAGTTTTTCTACCTGTTTTCTGTAACAGTTCATCTCATCTAAGCTTTACAAGCGATTGGTACATAAGTTATTCATATAATTTATATCATCTTCATTTTTATAATATCTGTATTAGGTCACTTTATTTATTATCCTGATAATGTTCATTAATAACTTTGTATTCATCAATCTTATCAGAGATTTGTGATTCTATGTCTTTAAAAAAATGACAGTACAGTTTTTTAAAACTTTTCAATCTATGTCATGAATTTCTGTCATAATTTTATTATTTTTTCTTTAAGTTTTTAACAGATTTTATTTTCCCCTAACTTCTTAAATAAACTTGGAAGTGTTAGCCTACTATCCTATATCCTTTTCTATTTTCTAATGTAAATAATTAAGGCTGTGATTTTCTTTTGAAGTGCCACTTTATTTTTAATTCTTACTTTATATCAGAATATTATCGGGTAGAAATGTTTTGGTTACATGAATTGCTTTTGTACAGTTTGGTCCAAAGTTCTAAGTGTGCTCCTCACCCATATAGTGGTGGACTGTACCGGTTAGGTGTGAATTTAGCCCTCCTCTCCTGCTCCCTCCCACCTGCTTGCTTTCCGTTGAGTTTTAGTGATGAATACACACATGGGTGTATTCCTCCCCACAATTTTAAAAGTTAATAACTATTGTAATAAGAATTGCATTATATTTTCTTTGTGCTTATGTTTTTTCAAAAAAAAATTCAGACATAGAAAAACGTACAACTCTAAGAGAATCTGTAGTGGGTAAATAATCTTACCCACTACCCAGATCAAGAGAAAGACAATTTATGCCCCCACAAAGTTTCCTCGTGTTTCTCCCTATCAGAGACAGTCACTATTAAGATTTCTATCGTCATAGATTACTTTTGCCTATGCTTAAAGTTCATAAAATTCTAAAAATTCGTGCTTCACAAATCACACTGTATAGAAGCAGTTGTAGCAATCTTTTGTTCAACACAGAATTTTTAATATTCATCCATATTATAGTGTATTAACAGTTCAAAAATTTGGTATAGTATTCTATTGTACAAATACACCTATACAACAATTTATTTACCCACTCCACCACTGATGTATATTTGTTGTGTTTCTATTTGACACTACTATGAATAAAACACCTTCTAACATTCCCTTGTGTGCCTTTTAATGGACATTAATTTCTGTTGAATATATATTCAACAGAAAATAGAATATATATGCATATATACACATACTATATATATGTATATATACATATATATATACACACATGTATACATATATATAGTGGAAATGATAGATATCAGGCATATATGGAGTGTCCATAAAGTTTGTTTGCAATTTAAAATAGACAAATATGCAAAATTGTACACAAACTTTATGGACACCCTGTATGTGGGAGTTTTAGTAGATACTGACTCATACTTCTCAGAAGTGTGTGGACAAATATACATTCCCACCAAGAATGTATGAGATGAGAGGTGCAGTGGCTCTACATCATCACCAACACTTAGTGTTGCCAGGCCTTTTAATCATACTCATAACCAGGGTAGAAAAGTATAGTGGCATCTCATTGTAACCTTAATTCACATTTCCTGGATGAATAGTATTAGGCACTTTTTCACATGCCTATTGGCATTTTTTAATGTTCATTTGCAATGCACCCTTACCCTTAAGGGGCCCTTATTCCAAAGAGTAGGGCCCTTGAGATTGTCAAATTAATTCTTGATTTACCAAAAGCCCTTTTACCTTGGCTGGGCTTAACCTCCAACATTACTTCCCAGCATCAAATGCCTTGTCAGCTCTTTATTCTTCAAGTTCTTCTCCATATTTTATTACATTTTAAGAGTCTTGCCTACTACATATATATCTTACAATTTGGCCAATGACTTGGGGGAGGATCGAAATACTGATTTTAGTTATTCTTAAGAGCTTGTTTTGAAAATTTATCCTTTGGCAGCCCTTAACTCTGACTTCTGCCTCATCATCCTATAAGACTGATAAATTCTACGTGCCATCAAATAGAAAATACCTTTAGGAAAAGTGCCTGAATGTAAACACTTTGAATGTTCTCCTTTGCTCAAACACTGTAGACAATCCAATCCCACCTACATTATTTGCTCTACAGTGCCTTCATATAGCTATGTTATACAGTATATGTTACCCACTTTTAGACTTGTGTTTTGGTGAAAGGGTTATTTCCATTGGATAGAATAAAAAGACCTTCCCATTAAGGCGGGGGTGAATGCATGTGTGTATATGTGTGTGTGTGTATGTACATGTGTATGTATGTGTGTGTATATATATATACACACACATACATACATACATACGTGGGGGTACACAAGCAGTCTTGTTACATGAATATATTCTGTATTAATAAAGTCTGAGCTTTTACTGTACCCATCACCAGGATGGTGTACACTGTATTCAACAGGTTAATTTTTCACCCTTCACCACTCTCCCACCTTTCAGAGTCTCCAATGTCTATTATTCCACTCTCTATATTCATGAGTATTCATTATTTAGCTCCCACTTATAAGTGAAAATATGCAGCTTTTGACTTTTTGTGTCTCTTACTTACTTAAGATAATGGCCTCCAGTTCTACCCATGTTGCTGCAAAGGACATGATTTCATTCATTGTTATGGTTGAGTAGTATTCTATGGTATGTATAAACACATATTCCTATGCAATCATTTGCTAATGGACACTTAGGTTGATTCCATGACTTAGCTATTGTGCACGTGATTTCTTTTCCTTTGGGTATATACCTAATAGTGAATCAAATGGTATGTCTATTATTAGTTCTTTGAGAAGTCTACATACTGTTTTGCACAGAGGTTATGCTAACTTACATTTCCACAAACAGTGTATAAGTACTCACTTTTTAGCACTTCCTCACCAACATTTGTTGCCGCAGCTTTTTTTTTTTTTTTTCAATTTTTAATAGTAGCCATTCTGACTGGTATAAGATGATATTTCGTTGTGGTTTTAATTTGCATTTCTCTGATGATTAGTGATGTTGAGCATTATTTTTTCATATATTTTTTGGCCAACTGCATGTCTTCCTTTGAAAAGTGTCTGATTATGTCCTTTGCCCATTTCCATTTTTTTTTTTTTTTTTCAGACAGAGCCTCAAGCTCTGGATAGAGTGCTGTGGCATCGCAACTCACACAGCGACCTCCAATTCCTGAGCTCATGCGAGTCTCTCGCCTCTGCCTCCCAAGTAGCTGGGACTACAGCGGCCCGCCACAACGCCCGGCCATGTTTATTTTTTTGGTTGTAGCCGTCATTGTTGTTTGGCAGGCCCGGGCTGGATTTGAACCCGCCAGCTCAGGTGTACATGGCTGGCGCTTTAGCCCATTGAGCCACAGGCGCCGAGCCCCATTTCCATTTTTTAATGGGTTATTTTTTGCTTGTTGAGTTTGAGTTCCTTGTGGATTCTAACTATTAGCCCTTTTTGTTGGGTGCACAGTTTACAAATATTTTCTCTCACTTTTGTAGGTGGTCTGTTGATTACTTCCTTGCTAGGCAGAAGCTTTGAATTAAATTAAGTTTCATTTTTCTATTTTTGTTTTTGTTGCATTTTCTTTTGAGAACTTAAGTTATAGATTCTTCATCTAAGCTAATGTCCAAAAGAGTTTTTCCTATGTTTTCTTCTAGAACTTTTACAGTTTCAGGTCTTACATTTAGGTCTTTAATCTATCTTGAGTTAATTTTTGTGGTAAGAGATAGAGGTACAATTTCATTCCTCTGCCTATGGTTATTCAATTTTCTCAGCACCATCTACTGAATAGGGTGTCCTTTGCCTATATTTTTGTTGTCTTTTTCAAAGATCAGTTAACTGTAGGTTTATGGCTGTATTTCTGGGTTCTTTATTCGCTTGCATTGTTCTACATATCTATTTTAATACCAGTATCATTCTTCTTTGGCTACTAAGTAGCCTTCTAGTAAAATTTGAAGTCAGATAAAATGATACTTCCAGTTCTATTCTTTTCGCTAAGGACTGCTTTGATTGCTTGGGCTTTTAGGTTCCATGTGAAATTTAGGATTGTTTTTTCCAATTTGGTGAAAAATGACATTGGTATTTTAATCGGAATGGTACTGAATCTATAGATTGTTTTGGGGAGTGTGGTCATTTTAATGATATTGATTTTTACAATCCATGAGTTAGGAATGTTTTTCCATTTGTTGAGTCATCTATAATTTCATTCAAAGTGTTTTATAGTTACCCTTGTAGAGATCTTTCACCCTCTTGGTCAAAAGTATTCCTAGGTATTATTTTTGCATAACTTTTGTAAATGGAATTGAGTTCTTTTATTTTTTTTTGGCCAGGGCTGGGTTTGAACCTGCCATCTCCAGCATATGGGGCTGGCACCTTACTCCTTTGAGCCACAGGCGCCACCCTTGAGTTCTTGATTAGATTTTCAGCTTGAGTATTTTTGGTGTATAGAAACACTATTGATATTATGTTGGAAGGAAGTATATATGCTTAAAGATTAATAAAATGGGAAACTTCTAATGACTAAAAAGGTGTGGAAATTATTATAAAAGGTATGGAAATGAGAATGAGAGAGGAAGATTCTAGACTGAATTCTAATTCTCTGAACTGCGTAACTTGGCTGATGGTTATCTCACTGAATGAATGTCATAAGGAAAAAATATAAGGAGGAAAAAGGTCATCTGGAGGGGTAAAAAGGTAGGCTGATCCTTTTTTTCATTTGTTTATAAATATGATACTTTTTACAATTTAAAATATCATTATGATTTTATCTAATATAAATTACATTAATATTGTAAATAAACTTTAAAACAAACAAGTCAACCAATACTAAAGAAGTCAGCACAAAAAATATTCAGGACTGGGAAATTATCTAGCCTGCTAACCTAAAATAGAAATGATATTTCCACTTGTAAAAGAAGGGTCAGGTCAATACTCAATTTTTTAAAGAAAATTTAACCACTGATTGTAAAGTCTGTGGCTTTGGGGGAAAACATAACCCCAAATTATAGTGGCTGTGGTTATAAACTATTATGAAGAACCTCCAACATCAGACATAGTTTGAGTGTCTGTAGGCACTAGAGTTCTTTTATAGGACTTTGCTAAAATAGCAAAATTAATGACTATCATCTTTTTGCTGCCTTTGGTGTCAATAACAAATGTACTTTCCCTAACAAAGACTTTAAAATTCTGATACAGAATTAATTTAATGTGAAAATCAATATGCTAGAGTCATCAATTTTCTTCTTAGTTCCTCAAAAAAAAAGTACAATCTATAATCACCACTCTTATTGGTGATACTTATAACCAATGCCAAACAAAAATATCTTTTGAATAATCTAGAGATATGTTATAAAGTAGAAACTATTTTCCTCCCTCTTCATTTCTCAGTAATAATTTCAGTTGTGTAAGTTACACAATTGTGTTTGCATTGCCACACTCTATCATTTCCTCCTTTCTACTGTGACTCAGTGGCCAAAGAAAAATGTTAATTGCTCTTAATTATATATTTTTTCCAGATTTCTTTACAAAAAACATCTGAATATTGTGAAGCAACCTTAATCTTAGAACTAAAAAATGGTGTCCAGGCTTTTGAAAAGTCCAGTCACTTTAGTCAATAGTCCATCAATTTGAAGGTCCCTAGAAAGTCGCTCTCCAGGCTCTATGTGCCCAACTAGCTGCCAAAGAACCAGAGGACAAAATGCCCCTAGGCTGGGGCTAAGCAGAAGGCAGCTTCCTAGAAAATTTGAATGAAGACCTGCCCACTCAATTTTGGGGAATAGTGTCATATGGAAGGCACTAAAAACTGTAATATATTGATTATTTCATCTGAAACACAGCAACTGTTAAGTGTGAGACTATTTCCACTATTTCACAGTTAAATTGAAGTGGCTAAGTCTTTCTAAGTAGAAAATGGACACATTACATAAAAAAGTGTCATACAGACCTCTATCCAGAAAATAGTTCTTCTTCCTTATTTGGCTTTAAATAACACATATATGCCCATTAATCCCAAATTTTTATATCCAGCCTGATGACTCACTTGGAACTCTATTCCCATATTTCTAGCTTCCTATTCAATGTTTGTGCTAGGCTCATAAAAAGGGATCAAAAACTTAATACCTTCAAATTACATTTTTTTTAATCCTTATGAAATGTAACCTTTCTTCACTCTACTAGACAAAATCACCATCTGAAATCACCATCTACCCAGTCATTTAATCTGGTAGTAATCTGCTTTATAAAAAACTTGCTCTAATAAGATATTACTTACACATAAAAACATTCACCAATACAAAGTATAATAATTTTGCCAAATGTAATTACTGCTGTGATCAAAATACAGAACATTGCCATCACCCTTCAGAAGTTTTCCCATCCCCTGGTAACTCTCATATCACTTTTCTCTGCTCTAAAATTTCATATAATTAAACAATATAAGAATTTTCTGAATCTACCATCTTTCCTAATTTTTATCTAAAGAAGTCCCCAACCACCATTCTCAGCTAAACACATAACTCTTGATTTTAATAGTCTTATTCATTGTAGTTCTTTTCAACTTGAATATGCAGTATAAACTCCATGAGGGCTTAAAGGCCTTGTCTATCATGTTTAATTCTGCATGCCAAAAACTCTTCTTAACAGCGTCAATACATGACAGATGCTCAATAAATGTTATACAATGAATAAATAAAAATGACCCTTAAATCTTTTTCTGTCTATTCATATCCTAGGATCACTTAGAACTCTCATTAAAAGGTCAATGAGATGAATGTGAACTTTTACACCAAGATAAGAATGCTGCGAGATAGGATACTGTTAAATTGCAAAGCCTGTGGAATCAGGCTGCTTAGATTTGAATAATGCCTGTTGCCTCCTCTAAGGAGTTGCATGGCCTAAAACAAGTAATATAGTATCTCTGTAGGATTTAGTTTTTTGCATTTCTAAAAACATGGACAATAATAATGCCTGCTTCATAAGGTAGTTGTGAGCAATTAAATAAGATCAGACATGTAAAACAATCATAAAAGTGC
The DNA here is from genome assembly GCA_963574655.1 of Perodicticus potto. Taxonomy (NCBI): domain Eukaryota; kingdom Metazoa; phylum Chordata; class Mammalia; order Primates; family Lorisidae; genus Perodicticus; species Perodicticus potto. Next base: position 44,026 of record CAUYRH010014138.1, read on the forward strand.
CTGGCACTTACTTAGAATTGAATTGATGATAGCAAATACTGTTATAATTATTACCATCTCTACCACCACCACTCTATTATCTTATTATTTTCTTTAGGCAATGCTAACACAAAAATTCCATATGTATCTTTTCTAGCTAGAATAGCCTCATGTATTTGTTTAGAATTAAGCCAAATAAATGAAACTTGAACATGGAGAAGTATTATTGTTTTCCTCACTGTTAGGAGATAATATTTTGTCAATTTTTATAATACCTTATAAAATTATTGCTTGTTACTTACTTTGACAGATTCTCCTCATATAAGAAAAAGAACATTAATTCTAAATCTGAAACTCAGTTAAAATCCTCCAGTGTATGAATAGAATAAAGAAAGAAGATTCATATTCTTATCACTAATAGCCCAGTGGTAAAGTCTCTTTATAAATAGTCCTACAACATAACTAATTTAGTGTAATTCATTAAACTCATAAGATTTTTTTTTAACAAACCAATCTGTAATAATACTTTTACCGAGGCTTTTTCTAGAAAATTAATATGATTAATTTAAAAAAATGATGCCTATCTAAGTTTACTTGAAAATTTGAGATAAATACAATTAAGTCATAAAAAACATCTTCTGGAAAGTGTACTCTTCAAGGATGTTTATTGCATGTTATTTTCTAAATGCCTATTTTTCTTGTAGCTGGCATTATACAACTAATGTAATTTTCATTTTTTCTAAATGATTTTAATCAGGTATATTGTTAATTTACTTTTCCTTTACCTTGGGAATTTTGAAAAATATTAAACTATGATCACATTAGATGACATCAGCATTTGGTGGAATAGGAAAGCCTGGATCCTCCATCTCTCTATGCACACACTGATTCAATAACAATGCATGCACAAACACCCTTTGTGAAAAATTCAGACACAAACTGAGTGGGTCTTTCCTCCTAGGTGAGCACAAAACCTACCACACTGAAGCTGGTAGGGAAACTCAAGACCTAATCCTCACCATAATCCCTACCCTCCCACACTACCATATATGACACAAAGAAAACCCCTTAGCTCTCAACTTCTTTCTTAGGGAGAAAATTGAACGGCATGTACAACCAACCTTTCTGGAAACTGTCCAGGGCCCCAGCTTCTGTCTCATCTCAGAGGAAGGAAAGAACCTGGCACACTGTAGACTTGTAAGGGCCACTGAGAACAAAACTGGTTCTTAAACTAGCATGCAAACAGTTACTAAAGGCCTTCCCCACTATGCAAAGCAGAGCCAAGAGGGTAAAAAAAACCCTCAGATTAAAACTTTGTGGCTCAAACGAGTAGGGTGCTGGCCCCATATGCCAGAGGTGGCAGGTTCAAACCCAGCCCTGGCCAAAAACTGCAAAAACCCCCCAACCAAACAAACAAAAAACTTCTCCCAGGAGAAAAGAAGTAGATGGACTACATGTTCAAAGTTCTAACTTTTCCAGGAGCTATCTGAGAGGTTGGCTTCTATCTTGCCTAAATTGGAGAACAGGAGCATGACACACACAAGACCAGGGCTTCCAACCAGGGTTCTGTGGGCCACATGCCAATTTTGTGAGGACTTTTTTGTTGTTTATCTGTAGTGTCCGATATCATGAAAAGTATACATGGGTATTTTTTCCTGCTATTCAGCATTCATTATCATTTGTGTAATTACTGTATGATACAAGACAACTCTTATTTTTCCAATGTGTGGCAGAGGAAAAAAAAAGGTTGGGCTCCCCCACAATAGATATCTAGGGGCTGCTAAAAATAAACATAGCAGTTAGTATTAACACAAAGGCTTAAGAGGGCAACAACATAGCTAATCAGTCTGATTGGTTAAAGTCTTCACCTGTAGAAGGCCAATCCATGAAGAATGAAAGTAGCCATTTTTTCTAATGCATAAAAACCAACTCACTGAATCAAGAAAAATAAACACACAAGGAAAAATGCTGCAAACAGAGAAACAACACCCTGAAACAAACCCCCAAAATGCAGAAATACGCAATACCTCTGACAGGATATTCAAAACAGTCATAAGATGTTTAACAAGGTCAAGTGAACAATATATGAACAATTTAAGAATTTCAACAAAGAAATACAAACATTAAAAGGAACCAACAGATACCTTGGAGCTGAAGAATACAATGATTGAAATGAAAAATCCACTAGAGGGATGCAACCGAAGATTAGGTCAAGCAGAAAAATGGGTCAGCATACTTGAAGACATGTCAAAGGAAATTTATAAAGTCTGAATTAAAAAATAGAATGAAAGAGTAAAAAAATCTTTAGGGATTTAGAGAACAAAATTAAGCAGACCTATATATATATATTATGGAAGTCCCAAAAGAGAAGAGAAGAAAAAAATGGTCAGAAAGCTTATTCCAATAAATAATGTCTGGAAACATTCAAAATTGGGGGTGGAAAATTGGTATCTAAATCCAGAAAGTCAAACAGACCCCAAATAAGATGAACCCCCACAATGTACACTGAGATATTCTTTAATCAAAACATCAAAATTCAAGACAAAGAAAATTTCAATAGCAGTATTAGAAAAATGACTTGTCATGTATAAGGAAATGGCCAGGAGACGATATATTCAAAGTGCTAGAAAAAAATCAGAACTTCCAACCTAGAATACTATACCTGGTAAAACTGTCCTTCAAAAATGAAGCAGAGATAAACAATTATAAACTGAGGAACTCATAGATCTGCCTAACAAGAAAACCCAACTTAAAATTAAAGGCTGATAAAAAGCATTATGAAACCCTATAAAAATTTAGAACTCCCTAGTAAGTTAAATATAGTAGAACCTCCATAGTTGACCCTTCCTTAAGTTGACCTAATTTGCATAATTTGGACATACATCACATGTACTCAATGGAATACCTTATGTTGACCACCTCTGTTTATTGACCAGTTTGTTATAGTTCTTTGGGTGCATTTGACACTACCACCTGACTTTTGAAAACCTAAGAATTACCTGGCAACACTATTCTCTGGTATAGATATTCTCTGCTCAACTCTCCTAGCCACATGGCAATTAATTAACACACAAACACTAGCAAAATATGCAAACATTTGTAAGAAAGTAAACATAATATATTTTACTCAAGACATGCTTAGACTATCTTCACCATACTCTGAACCTATAGGGGATTCATTTTAAGGTAGTATATATTTCCACGTTTCTTGGAGACTCTTGACAAAGCAGCAGAAGTGTGCTTTCTAAGATGTGTATTTTTCTTTCAGGTGACTCATTTATTCACAACCTCTTGCCTAATTTCATAATGATTAATGGCCAACATTTATGTGAGGTTAGAGGAGTAGTCTGTGGTCACAAAAATTTTTTTAAATAAATTCTTCCATATAAGATCTTAATCAATGAGCTTGACCTTACTGGACTGGAATTCCAATCAAGTGAACTAAGAGACAATTAAATGTCTTATATACAATAGGTACTCGATATACATTTCTTGATAACTTACAGTAAGACTTAGGAGGTAATCACTGCTTAAATGGAAAAAAAAAAAAAATACCAAGGGAAAAAAAAGACAGGATCTTCTATCACACCATTCTTATCTTACCATAGATGATACATTAGAGAATTATTTAATTTTTTAATAACAAATAGATAACTCTGTGTTCCTGACCTAAAAATTTACATGACATTTTTACACTGTGTTCCTGACCAAAAAACTTATGTGACATCTTTTAAAAATGTAACATTTATCCTGGATATTGGAAACACTAATATTTTTAGAACTTCATCAACATGAGTTAATGGGTCCATACTTACTACGGTGCATCTTAGAAGGGTACAGGTGAAACTTACTAAATGTGGAATATAAATGTCTGCACGCAATAACAAAGAAAATGCCATGAAAGCTATGTCAACCAGTTCAATGAAAATATTTAAAACTGTATATAAAACCAGCACATTGTACCCAATGATTGCATTTATGTATACAACCATGATTTAATTAAAAAAAATTCACGATTGTTCTCAAAAGTTAGTCATTTTAGCTACATTTGTATGCATGGTTGAGTGAATAATTGTACTATATGATAGTTTGGTCCTGTGAAAGAGACATCTATGAATATTTTTTCTTGTTTTCTATACTTTATGAAGTGAAGATTTATTTAATTATCTATGCCTATATAAAGAAAAGACTAAATCCAAGTAAAATAGGATTTTGAAAATTCCATTATGGAAAATAAAACTGAGGTAGAGATTTTAATATTTCAAATAAGTAATCAAAGTTATTTTACATGCAGGGTATGCCTGTTGATCTAATTTATATATCCTTTATGAGACCAAAGAAATATTTGTTAGGTTCTATTAATTACTGCTACCAATTAAAGCTTTAAAGCTATATAGACACACAAAGTAAAATTATAAATTAATTGAATCTAACTACTTTTTGATGCAATTTTTTTTTTTTTGGAGAGAATGTGTGTGTGTGTGAAAGAGACAGAGAGAGAGAGAAACCAGAAAGATTAATGTAGTTGCAATGATTAAACACAAATTAGAATTCTGGCCTTTCTGAAAATAAAAGAAAAAGATAAAATGGTTAGTCACCAAGTTTTCAATATCAGAAAGATAAAAGCACATAGAAATACAAAAACATTTTATTCAAGATATTAGCATTAAAACCAAAATTAAAAAGTGATACGCCTACTAAGGTGATTTTAAAGAAGATAATATAAGAGTAAGGCTACTTCAAATAGAGATAAATAAGAAAAAAATGATATGTTTTTGTTAATTTTACTAACCTGACTTATTTTTCTTTGTTCTTGTATAGCTTTTTGAATTTCCTGAGATACTTTTTCTTGATCTTTTGCATGTTCTGTCTTCCATAATTCCCTTTCTTCAGCATGGACTTTTTCCAAATTTTTTCTCTCTTCTTCTATAGCTTTTAAAACTGCATCCTTCATTGCTTCTTTCTCAAACTTCAGAATAAATAAAAATCAGAATAAAAACATTTGAATGAGTGACTGCACCAAGATGCCCTGAATAAGATGGACTTGGTTAACCTATATGACACAAAACTTTGATTCTATATGGTTTAATTTTGATACTGCTGTTTTTATGCAGTAAATAATGGCTATGAAATGAAATACATATTTCTGTTTTATATAAATATTTCTACACACTTCCATAGTATTTCTAAACTTCAAAGCAATCAAGCCTTAGCTGAAAGTAACAGATATCAAACTATTTGGCCTTAGGATCCTTTAAAATCGTAAAAATTATTCAGGTTATTAAAGAGCCTTTTTTTAATGTTAGTTATACATATTAACCTTTATCATATTAGAAACTCAAATTATGAAAAAATAAAATACTACTTGTCAATTCATTTCAAATTAATACCATTGAATGCATTATACACTAATGAATAATATATTTTATTTAAAAACCCTATATTTTCCAAAATTTAAAAGTGAGAATGGCATTGTTACATATTCTTTGTACATCTCTTTAACCTCTTTAATATTCAATTAAATAGAAGATAGCTATATTCTTATATTTATTTTCTATTTCAAAGAGATATTCAATATATGTTTACTAAATTTAATTTTGAATCTAAAGTTCAAAAGTTAGGGCTATAAATGTATTTTCTGATGTGTATGTATTTTACAGGCATGAATACACTAGTCACATGCATGAATACACTACTTAACCATTAGAGTTTAAACTTGGCTCTAAAAATTATTTACCCTGATGCACACACACATACATACACACACTGCCTCTGAAGCTATCTATCAAATACCAGGTAGATATTAGTGTCCTGACATGTACGTTCTTTTAACAGGTAATTAACAATCTCTATTGTAAAGCATTTCAATGCCATCATAATCTTGTATACTACGAATGTACTAGGGTAACCTAATCATGTGTACCCTATATTAACCTTAATTTTTTTTTGAATTAGAAAAAAAAAAAAGAACATGAAAAGACATATCCTAAATTTAAAAGGGGAAATAATAATGAAAAAACTTTCTTATTTTTCTGGAATAAAATATTATATAAAAGCCGACTGACAATATTATTAATGAATTCAGTTTTTTAATTCCAAAGAAACCCATTATTACAAACAGAAATACCTTTGCAGCAGATACTAATGCTTCTTTATTTCTTTGCCTTTCTTCCTCCAAACATCTTTCCAATATTTCCTGTAAATAATAAGATAGTTGGAATGACACAATTATTTGAGATAACAAAGCGCATTCTTTCTACACGCTGAGCATACTTAAAGTATTACCTTCTGTTCTTGAGATTGCTGAATCAAAGCTTCCTTTATTTTTTCTCTTAACAATTCCTTCTCTGTATCTAGCATTTCAAGAAGCCTCTGATGCTACAAGAAAAGATACCTGAATTGTGATTAAGGCTCTGAGACAGATGATCTATCAACAAGAGAAAGAGCTGGTAGAATTTATTTGTCCTGAAGTACTGAAGTAGTTACTGGAGGAAACAATGAGATGTTTGCTAAAATGAGGGCTTAGGAACAAAAACATTGAATTCATCTTTTCTATAATCAGCCCCAAATTCAACAGAATATGAGTTCTAACTTCAGAATAAATACTCCAAATTGGAAATTTGGAAAAATTACTACAATGATTATCATTAGCTTATATCCACAGAAACATAGATAGATAACTGGAAAAAATGTTTGACGAATGACTATTACAAGAGATTGTGTTTCTAGGAAAGCACTGTGAGAAAAACTGAAAGAGGGCGGCGCCTGTGAGCTCATCGAGTAGGGCGCCGGCCCCATATGCTGAAAGTGGCGGGTTCAAACCCAGCCTCGGCCGAACTGCAAAACAGAAAAATAGCCGGGCGTTGTGGCAGGCGCCTGTTGTCCCAGCTACTCGGGAGGCTGAGGCAAGAGAATTGCCTAAGCCCTGGAGTTGGAGGTTGCTGTGAGCTGTGTGACGCCACAGCACTCTACTGAGGGCGATAAAGTGAGACTCTGTCTCTACAAAAAAAAAAAAAAAAAGAAAGAAAAATTGAAAGATTTTTAGTTGTTCTCACCTCAGACTTTATCACAGATTCAAAAAATAAATCTATAAAATCGGTCAAGGAAATATTATATAATGGCTAATTATATGATATGATAGCTAATTATATAATAGGACATTATATAATAGCTAATGTTAGTGTATATATAGCTCTTATATTTACTTTTATTCCACACAGTACCACTAGCCAGCTATCATGGACAACCAATTGGCTTTTGAATAGAACATTCTAGGAAAATTCAACTTTAGCAGCCTCAAAATCGTCAATAAAAGATGACCCATCTGATGTCTTGGAACAATGGTGCTCTGATGCGGAAACAAATCCAGAGAATATACATTGCTGCTCACACTGATTTTTCATTCAGTTACAAACGACGAATAGGATATTTTCTCTGATTTAAAATGCAATTTACATCCAAGCCTCATTTAAATATGACCCTATTTTAATACCCAATATTTTAAAACAGATTTATGTCTTTGAAAGTTATTGATTTAAAACATTTTTTAGGCAGGCAGTTTATATTGAGAGTAAGTGACCAAACAGTCCATGCCTAGTTAAGATAATCTATTATGCCTGTTTTTAATCATACTGTTACTTTTCATCTATATTTTTCAAAAGATTAAAAAGAAAAATCACATGAAAGATGTGTTTTTTTAAAAACAAATCCAAACTGTGATACAAATCATGACATGATTCTGAGAAATTATTAGTACCATATGAATTTGTGAAAGACAGCTGACTAACAAATGAGCAGTCTTACCACATAATGTATACCTAATAATAACTGAGACTCTAAGGTTTTATACCATGTAACTCTAGGAACAGTTTCACAGGATCAGAGATAATATGTAATCCTATTTAAAAATGTACACATGAGAAAATATGCAAAGATAGTATACTAGGCAAATAGTAAGACTTAGAAATGATAAATACAATTCTATGAGACTGAAAATACTCCTCTTAGGCTTGGAGGGGGGCATAAATATATCACAAATAACACAAAAACTATTGGAATTAAAATAAACTTTTCAGTCATTAATAACTTTGAGGACAGTTTTTCTCTATAAAGAACTGTTACGTTAGGGTGGCGCCTGTGGCTCAGAGGAGTAGGCGCCGGCCCCATATACCGGAGGTGGCGGGTTCAAACCCAGCCCCACCTAAAAAGTGCAAAAAAAAAAAAAAGAATTCTTATGTTAGCAAGTTACACTAATGGAAATCATTAAGTAATTTATTAAAACTGGGCTGAATTTCTTCACTGGTACAATAATAATTAAATCTGAGGAGTGTATATTAGCTAAAATGACAATGTAACATTTAGAAAATTGATTCCTGAATGTCATTTCTTAATTCTGATAGTACACTATAAAGGAGATAATTTCTGAGCTTGTTTGTACAAGAATAAACGTGAAATTATCATTGGAAAGAAGCATTCTACTTTAAATACATCCTAAGTAAAATCATTTATCCACTTCAGAAAATACAGTTAGGTTACTGACTTTTCTCAGACTCACAGATAATTGTAGCTAACATGCTTTTGAGCACTTTTGATGTTCCAGACACCGGTAAAAATGCTTTATATGTAATGGCACCACATTAACTCTCTAAACAAATTGCTCTATTGCTCCACTTTCTACTCATTTTCAGATGAGTAATTTGAGATTTAAAGGGGTGAGGTAACTAGTCAGGTCTTCAATGAATTATTTCAACAATAATCACATTCTACATATTTATTATTAATTGTAATAACTGCCTAATACTAAAAGCAGCCCCAGTATAGTACAACTAGTTATTACCTATGGTAACTTCCAATCATTCCCCCCTCCCCCGGTTTCAGAGCTACGCGGCACCTAGTAACCATTTGTTCTCAGGCTTTCTGGGGTTTTGAAGGACAAATCAGTCAGCTTCATGGGTTTCACCTCAAAGAGCTAAGTCAGTGATTTTCAATTTGTATGTCACGGCACACTGGTGTAGTAGGAGAGGATTATAGGCGTGCCATGAAAAGTTCTAAAGATCATTAATTAAATTATTTTTGAAGGAAATTCAAAGCACAAGAAGTATGCTCGTTTTTTTACTCTTGTTTTTGATCAACATAATTTAAGTGTACCACGGAAGTTTAACTACAGATTCAAGGGTGCTGTGAGATAAAAAGGGACTAAAAAAACCCTGTTATCTCCTTTCTTATTTTTTTATCATTCTGCTCAGTTTTTACTTTTTGGATTTATTTTAGTTCCTTTAATTGTCATTTAAAGGAGGATGTGGCTAGGAGGTAGGGCAGATGAATGTTTTCATTCACCAAACCAGTCTGTGAACTCTTGGCAAGTTATCCAATCTTCATGAATAATTCTAGTACCTACTTAAATATGTTGTCATGAGGATTAAATAACTAATAGTCAAGTACAAAGTAAATTAATACTCATTGGATACTAGTGCTGAAAATAGCACCTTCCAATAATAAACATACTATAAATGTTAGCATTCTTTCAAGAACAGATTAAAGGATGACAATTAACTTTTTAATTTTGACCTAGATTGCACAAGATCAAACATGAGAATCAGAAAGGATATTGCTTAGCTAAGATAGAAGACAGAAAAAGAAAAGCTGGTGGACATAGGATATTCTGTGGCATAATGCTTTTATTGCTTTTAATAAATTCCTAATCTTTATCTCCTCCCAAAATTAAACAGAAAGAACTACTTTTAAAAAACTCTTAAAGTGTCACAGGATTTACTCTGGTACCATTCTCCAGATGCTTGTCTTTCTCCTTTGGTTAGATGCTCACATTTTATTTTGTGAATATTTTTCATAAATATTAGGTTTATGCATCCTTTCCCATCACAACTGAATTATGACTTGTTCAGCAGACAATAAATGTATAAATAACTACAACTATACCTTTAAGGCAGGTTTCTGCATTTAGAAAATTTTTCTGAAGGTACACCATTCTTGCTGGCTGCAGTGGCTATAATCTGAGTATTTTGGGAGGCTCAGGTGGGTGGATCACTTGAGCTCAGGAGTTAAAGACCACCCTGAGCAAGAGGGAGACCCCGCCTCTGTTAAGCTAGCCAGGTGTCACTGTGGGTGCCTCTAGTCCCAGTTACTTGGGGGGCTGAGGCAAGAGGATCTCTTGAGCCCAGAGTTTGAAGTTGCTGTGAGCTATGATGATGCCAGGGCATTCTATCCAGGGCGACAGAGTAATTCTAAAAAAACTAAACAAGGCCAGGTGCAGTGACTTATGCCTGTAATACTAACACTCTGGGAGGCCAAGGCAGGTGGATTGCCTGAGTTCACGAGCTGGAGACCAGCCTGAGCAAAAGCGAGACCCCCATCTCTACTAAAAATAGAAAAACTGAGGCAAGAGGATCACTTGAGCCCAAGAGTTGGAGGTTGCTGTGAGCTATGACACCATAGCACTCTACCCAGGGCAACAGCTTGAGACTCTTGTCTTAAAAAAATAAAATAGGCTCAGCGCCTGTAGCTCAAGGGGCTAAGGTGCCAGCCACATACACCAGAGCTGGCAGGTTTGAATCCAGCCTGAGCCTGCCAAACAACAATGACAACTGCAACCAAAAAATAGCTGGGTGTTGTGGTGGGTGCGTATCGTCCCAGCTACTTGGGAGGCTGAGGCAAGAGAATTGCTTAAGCCCAGGAGTTGGAGGTTTCTGTGAGCTGTGATGCCATGGCACTCTACCCAGGGCGACAGCTTAAGGCTGTCTCAAAAAAAAAAGTAATAATAAATAAATAAAAAATACATTAAAAAAATAACAACAAAAAATTATACCATTCTTCCCTGCATTAACAACCTAACAGATAATTTCCTTCTGAGGGGCAGGCTTCTCACATAAATAATTCTTTAACAGAGCTATTTTTTTAGTACATTGAGTCTACTGAGTTATCAAACATTTTGTTAAATAACCCTACAGAAATAGGGCTATGCTATTGCTCACAATGATGCTATCCACCATTCCCTTTCACTGAAAGATTTGGGCTATTGAACTACTGTGGTCAAAAACTAGTACTCAGGTTATAAAAAGTACTATTACCACAAGACATTTAGAATTAGTCATTATAGAATAAATTTATAGAAATTTATTCATTTTTATATCTAACGTATATAATAATAAACATTGCAGGCTGTACTTTGTACTTACTTTCCATTTCATTCTGCTAGTAATTAATTTTTATTCTATTTTACAGTAGTATAAAGCTCTGACAGATTTTTTAAAAAATGCTCTTTCAGCTTAGGTTGAAAAACATTATTAAAGCATGCATGTCAACGGTGTCACATCTACAAGTGTTACTTGTAAGTGCTCCTCGTCTGCTTTTTCTTTTTCTCATCACTATACAAGGTTTATCTTTCATCAGTTCTTAGAACTATTAAACATTCTGTTGCCTGCCAATCCATCTTCCATTTTGCCTTGCAAAAGTTTCTGCTCTAGACAATTTCAGTGTATTTATGGAATGAATAATTAATACATGCATTCACGAAGGTATGGTTGAATAAGTCAAAATTTATAAGCCATTTCGCTCTATACAGCATCTATCACTCCATTTTTCTCAGCATCTGTTTTTGTCTATTGTTGTCTATATTGCTTGGCATTTTTGCTATGTAATCAGTTTTTATTCTTGTTTTAACTTTTATTTTCATAATAACTACGCTTCTTTTTGCCTGATAAAGCTTGATAATAATCCATCATTTTCACTCTTGCTCTCTGCTTTTTCAAGATGGTTATGGTTAACAGGAAGTGTGTCCTAGAGACTCAGACTCCTGTTCTCTTTTTGATTTTGATATTTTTAACACCTGGCATAAGGCCCAGTGAGTTTTTAGCAAAAGCTTACTGAATGAATAATTCAATCAATCAATAAATAAGAGAACGGGCTCCGCGCCTGTGGCTCAACAGGCTAAGGCGCCAGCCACGTATACCTGAGCTGTTGGGTTCAAATCCAGCCTGGGCCCACCAAACAACGACGGCTGCATCCAAAAAATGGCCGGGCGTTGTGGCGGGCACCTGTAGTCCCAGCTACTTGGGAGGTGGAGGCAGGAGACTCACTTGAGCCCAGGAATTGGAGTTGCTGTGAACTGTGATGCCACAGCACTCTATCCAGGGTGACAGCTTGAGGCTCTGTCTCAAAAAATGAATGAATAAATAAATAAATAAATAAGAGAATGAATCAATAAGCTTGTAAGAAAAGAAATAAATGGGAGGAGGACTGAATGGATTATCTGGACAAATGGCAGAATCACGGAATATTACAGTGAGAAGGAATCTTAAACATCATCAAGTTTTACTACAGAAACAAAGTATGATGAACACAGAGTTTGAAGATCATGGTTCTAGTCCTAAGCCTGACATTGCCCAGCAGGCTGAAGAACAAGTCATTCATATACTTATTATAATTGCCTGTTGCATATCAAATAGTTATAAGAGCAAGGATGATGAGTGAAAAAAACAATTGTTAGTTCCACCTGCTAGAATGTGGGCCTCTGTGTTCAGTTTCATGTCAGCAAACATGTAACTCTGTAATTAGGCAATAACTAAATGAAAATACTTATCATATGTAGAGAGGCAATAAGGTAGAAACAAAAGACTCTAAAGACCTAACTTTTGTTCCTACATAATATAATCAAAGCTACTGGTTAAGACAAAGTTAAACACTGCTTTTTTTTTTTCAATGTGATAAAGGTGATATGTGGTTGATTTCCTCTTATTTCTCGGGTTAACAAGGCTTGGTTCTATAGCATTTTAAAAACATTATGAAAATCAACTGAAATCTATACCAGATTTCATCTAAAAATAGTGAAGAATTTATTGCCTTTCACATCTAAGATATTCTATTGGTTGCTTCTTTAAATTATGTTGAAATTATAATAATTTTTAGCAAATTAAAGAAATAAATAAAAATAATAGAATTTCATTATCTTAAGGGGTAAATAGATACTTAATGCAAAGGCGTCAAAAATAATGTTTCAAAATTTAGACTAAAATAAAGGCACTCAGAAATAGTTATGCTTTCCCCCCTTTGGAAAAAATTCTTTCAAGTGAAAATGTTTGATTTAGACTCAAATATAAATATAGAGATTCTGCGGTTTTTACTTGATTCCTGTAAAAAAAGAAAGGAATATAAAAAAAAAAAAAAACAACTCTTTTTCCTGGAATGTGAGTCACAAAGATTCTGTAAACAGATATAATCTCCATTGCACGCAAAAGTTTTCATTAAATTTTAGACTAAGTGATCATGGTGGTTCATGTTCAGGTGTATAGTTATCTGCTGATCACGAATCTAAAAAACTTCACATTTTTGTGCATGTTTTTGTGTATAGTATAAACTCTATAATGCAAATTCAACAAGCATCTTCTTTCACCTTCTATAAAATTCAAACATTGAACGAGATCAAGTGATCTGGAAGGATTGTTTTAAAAGCACATGCTCATATATATGCCTCCATGTAACATGATTTGAAAGACACTCAATAAATTTAATAAACTTTTTAAAATAAAATGAATAACAGATATTTCACCCATTTATGAGCCAACATATTAAATGTTCTTTGAAAAGAAAACCTAAAAAAGATAAACTATGAGGTTAAATCTACTTAAAGAAGTTACTGCAAGCTTAAATAATATCAATAAGATTTTTACTATGAATAAAATAAAACTTTAAGTTATACTGGCAGATTTGCTTCAACCAAATAGTCACATTGCTAATAAGCATGGGAAAGTGTAAGTAAGTAAGTTATACCCCCTTTTTAAATAGGCTTTTGACTTAAGAGAGTGATAAAAAGAATGAAGCATAATTGGGAAACATATCAACATTAAAAAGGATGGTCTAGTTTATATTTCCATAATGAGGTCTCTATATATGAACAGTACATATTTTATTCGTTGCCAAAGATTTGTCATAGTCCTGAATTTAAGCATAGGGCACTTAAATGGACCATTTCCAAGTGAAATAGCTTTTGAAAATATATCTTGATTCTATTATTTCCTCTGTGTACCTAAGCACAACACAGTACAGATGTTCCTCAATTAACGATAGGACTATACTCTGATAATCCCATCATAAGTCAAAATTACTTCAAATTGAAAACACATCATCAGTTGAAACTACTGAAAGCTGTAGCTCCCTCAACATACGGTGGGCTTATGGCGTCTACTGAATGGGTATGGCTTTCACATCATCATAAAGTTGAAAAATCACGTCTAATTATCATAAGTCAGAGAGCATCCATACATTTATTGAGACCTGACAGACAGCATCTATACATTTATCGAGCATTTGAAATAAATAATCTATGTATATAAAATAATTTTTTTAGCAGTTGTCTTAGTCTGTTTGTGCTGTCCTAACAAAATACCACAGACTAGATAACTTCAAACTAATGAAATATATTTCTTACAGTTTTGGAAGCAAGGAGGTCTAAAATCAAGGCACCAACAGGTTTAGTAGCTGGTGAGGACACTCTGCTTCCTAGATAGTAACTCGAATGCCATGTCCTCTGGAGAGAACCCAGTCTGTTGTTCTCACGTGATGGAAAAATAGTAGGACAGAACTTGCCCCTTTGGGCCTTTTTATAAGATATGGTCAGTCCCTCATGTTTGTGGGTTCTGTATCCATTAATTCAACCAACCTTAGGCTGAAAACATAGGAAAGGGAAGCCCATGCATATGGAGACTGACTTGTTGTTTTCACAAGATCTGAGAACCAACTTGAGAACCCATATTTTAGGATCTGAGGAGGGTCCTAGAACAAATACCAATACCAATCGCAGTACTAAAACTGAGTGAATAATGAGGGAAGACTATACTCATCTCCCCTCCTAAAGGCTCCACTTATTAATATTGTTACATTGGGGTTTGAGTTTCAACATACTGTTTGGAGGACACACACTCATTAAAAACGATAGCATTCCGGCTCAGCGCCTGTGGCTCAACGGGCTAAGGCACCAGCCACGTAGACCTGAGCTGGCGGGTTCGAATCCAGCCCCAGCCTGCCAAACAACAATGACGGCTGCAACCAAAAAAAAAAATGGCTGGGCATTGTGGCGGACGCCTGTAGTCCCAGCTACTTGGGAGGCAGAGGCAGGAGACTCGCTTGAGCCCAGGAATTGGAGGTTGCTGTGAGCTGTGATGCCACAGCACTCTATCCAGGGTGACAGCTTGAGGCTTTGTCTCAAAAAAAAAAAAAAAAAAAAA
>CAUYRH010014140.1:0-24167 GCA_963574655.1 Perodicticus potto
CTGCAACCAAAAAATGGCCGGGCGTTGTGGCGGGCGTCTATAGTCCCAGCTACTTGGGAGGCAGAGGCAGGAGACTCACTTGAGCCCAGGAATTGGAGGTTGCTGTGAGCTATGATGCCACGGCACTCTATCCAGGGTGACGGCTTGAGGCTCTGTCTCAAAAAAAAAAAAAGAAATTTCATAAGAAGGAAAAACTCCAAGGTAATATATAACAACATCCAAGATAAATTACCTTCAATTTAAATGGACTATAATATTTAAGAATAATGAAATAAAGAGCACTAGATTAAAGAAATATGAGGTGCCCCAAAATATCTTGCTCCTCAGACTTCAGCTGAAAGCAAATGCCTACTATCACAAATGTGCAACACCGTGTTCACAGGATAGATCTAGCAGGTGACAGTGCTGAGGATTCTAGTTCCCACATTATACGGTCAACTTTAAAATTCTGACCATAGCAAATGTAATACAATTTTAATGATATTTGTATTTGGTGTACATTTTCTGATTTACTCTTGTTTCCCAACAGTCCATTCTATGCTCGTGATATTTTTGGTCTTAATTTTCCATTTGGCCAAAGAGTGTACTTGATGACAATTTTTTTTTTTTTGGAGACATAGTCTTTCTATGTCACCCTCGGTAGAGTGCCGTGCCATCACAACTCACAGCAACCTCAAACTCTTGGGCTTAAACGATTCTCTTGCCTCAGCCTCCCTAGTTGCTGGGACTACAGGTGCCTGTCACAATGCCTGGCTATTTTGTTTTGTAGTTGTCATTGTTGTTTAGCTGCCTGGGCTGGGTTTGAACCCGCCAGCTTCAGTGTTTGTGGCTGGCACCATAACCACTGTGCTATGGGTGCTAAGCCTACTTGATGACATTTTATATTGTATAATAAGAAAGGATACTTGCAAATAGAACAAACAAAAGAAGCCTTTAATCTTGTATATTCACTTTCCTAGAAACTTCAAATTATATAATACAATCACATTTCTTTTTTAACTACTATTATGTTTAAGAATAAAAATCTTTACATATTTGTTGTAGGGAGAAACGATATTAGACAAAGACTATATGAAAGGATAATGTCTTTAATATGTATTATTTAGCAGTTGATGTCTGGTCAATGTAATAAAGGTTATGGGTAATATCCACAAGATATAACATATGGATTTGGGAAAAACTTCCTAAAAGCATATCATTTATTTTGTTCCGTCTGGACCCAGAGGAGAAATCAGGCAATAGATAAGCTATTCCACTAAATTCTTGCCCAAATGCCAAATACATTTATGCAGAATCATAAACGTGAAAAGCGAATTCACGGTGTCAGACATTTGTGACAAAGAGACCTGAAAACTAAAAGAAAAAAATAATGGCCTGTTTCATTAGCATTCCCTATTCTCAGAACCAGGTAGCATCAATTTCATTTGAAATGTGTGTGCACACCTCACACTGATAGGATGCACCAGTTCTACCTTCTTAGATACCATTTCTAATCACAGTCCATAGGACTGTCATCTAAAGTGAAATGTAATCTCCAAGTGAAAAATAAAAAATGATGAAAAGAGTATTTTCCTCACTCAAGTGAAATCTAGCTTTATGATGCTCTTGCTCAAGAGACATCTGTTAGCATATCTGGATTTAAATGTTCAGATGTACACTTTATGCCAAGAAAATTCTCCTAGTGTAACAGCCCCTGACAAAAAGTCTGCTTTCGGAAAACAACTTCGAGGGTCACAGTTTAATTGAGTGGAGCCAGACCACGTTGTTGGCAATGAGGGCCCTGTCCTATTTGACTTGTGGAGAACGGCATCAGCTCTCTAACGAAACAGGGGCTGTTTTGTTTTGTGTTTTAAAAATAGAAAAAAGGAAGACAGTATAACTTAGTGGCTGTATTAGCTGTTAGGGTTACAGTCTATTTAAACTTCTGCAATGATTTGTTTTCAGCTTTATGTTTTTCATCGAGGAGAACAAAGGTGATTCGGAATAGTGAGGTGTTTGTGTATTTTCCACACATGGCAAATTAGTTTTTCCTATCTCTTCACTGTATTACCGGGGTTCATATTGACTAAAACGAAATTTATCAGCTGAATTTAGTGTGTTTATAGATTCAATATGCTCCTTTTCAAATGAAGTGTGATGAAAATGACAGTATTCATCAATCCTTTGGCCGGTAGGTTTGGGATATATATAAAATCACCTACTCTGTTTCTAAACTTTAACCTTGAGATGACTCTGTTTCTAATAAATACTAATACCAAAAATCTGAAGATCGTTTAAACAGGAACTTAAAATTAAACTTTCATGACTTCTGAAATATTAAAATGTCATCATAAAAGCCACATTTCTAAAGGGGTTAATAAGTTGTGTTTTATGATGCATTGTCTTATCCTTTCTCAAGAAAGAAATCTGAGTTGTATTATATCACAGGTTTTATACCAGCAAAAGAGCTTTTTAAACAAAAGGGGGAAAATGACAGTAGTATGATAATTTATTTTTAGGACTATATAATGTACCACTCTCCACTTGATCTTTTAACTGTCTTTTAATGGCAGGAAATTTGTAATAATTTATAGCATGGTGATTAATTGAGGTAGAAATTTAATCAAAATTCTTTTAAACTTATTTTCACCACATTTTAAAGATGTATATTCTGTCTACAGTCAAATTTCTTTCTACTTGAGCTTGCTGGGAAAGTTTCATTTCCTTTAACTCAATACCTAAAATCTACACTTTTGTCTGCCAGAGAAATATGCTCAAGATGTGTTCTGTTTCATGGCTTGATACATGACAATAAATTATTAATGATACATTACTGCACCAAGAAACAATCAAATGCAATACCATATCTTTACACATTTCAAATAGAGCCAGAAATTTTCAAAATACTGTCTCTTTAATCCTTCGACATCAATAGCACCACCAATAAAAAGGCATGAAACACTTACACCACACACACAGACCTGTGCTGGGTGTCACTGGGTATTCACTTTCATTCACAACTAACTCTGCTTTAGAATGACTTTATAGTATAAAAAGATTTTGTGAAAAATGTGCAGTGATTGTTTACTATCCTTTCAAGAGTCAATCACTCAAATGCACAAATATCCAAATTGATCATTGTTAGCAGACATGGCAAAGACATGGCACAAAGGATCAGGAAGACTAACTCATCTGCAAAAGGAAAATATTGAATTTAAAGTTTAGACGCCTTAATTTGGTATATAATTGTTTTAAAATCTTGGATGCTATGAAAATTAAACTATACCAGTATGGTACATTTTACAGGTTATATGTATTTTCTCTCTAGCTTCTGGTGTCTCAAGCTGTATGTTGGTGATTCATGATTTATATTGTCAGTCAAAGTTCTTAATAAAAATACAGCTTTATGTCATGCAGCTGGGAATAGATTTTTTCCTTTCTCTCTCTGCTCAGTCTCACATACATATTGAATACATTCTAGCAGTAATTATGAAATGTGAGGTTATAGGGCGATCCTTGATTGTCATCATCTGCCACTCAAACTTTTTCCTGATGCTACAAATGAAGGGACTCAAAACACCTTTCTGCTGGTGCCATCGCAAATCTCTGAGTGTGTGCTGAGCTAAAAGAATACAGAATGCTTTCATTCTCCTTGAGATGTAGAGACACTTCCTAAGATTTTTACTGTACAATTATATCAAGCTCTTTGGACTTGGCAAACATATCCTTCCTACACAGGCTTGTCTTGCACACAATAATCTCTATCATATGGGCAAAGAAAATGGTTTCCAAAGAAGGGTGCCTACACTCCAGTAGTTTGTAAGATTCCGATGCACTCGCCATACAAACAAAATGCTATAATTTCTTTTTTTTTTTTTCTTTATAGAGACAGAGTCTCACTTTATTACCCTCTGCAGAGTGCAGTGGCATCACATAGCTCATGGCAACCTCCAACTCCTGGGCTTAGGCGATTCTCTTGCCTCAGCCTCCTGAATAGCTGGGACTACAGGCGCCCACCACTACGCCTGGCTATTTTTTGTTTGTTTGTTTTGCAGTTCGGCCGAGGCCAGGTTTGAACCTGCCACCTTCGGTATATGGTGCCAGCGTCCTACTCGCTGAGCCACAGGCACTGCCCACAAAATGCTATAATTTCTATCCTCATTACTTTTACTGTATACTTTTTAAGTGTCTATGTTTTTATGTTTTATTATGTATATATTAGCACAGGAATACATGTACATAATTTATAAATGAATAAATATATCAGTGTAACCCACTCAAAATATTTTCATAACAGATTTAGTAAGATACAATTTGCATACCATTTAATGTATACAACTCAATGGTTTATGGTATACTGAGAGTTGCACAACTATCACCACATTTTAGAATGTTTTCATCATCTCAGAAAGTAACCTGTATTTCCTTCCCCACTCTCCCAGCACTAACCAACCACTAATCTAACTTCTGTCCCTGTAGATTTTCCTGCTCTAGATTTTTCGTAAATGGAATCATATAACCATGTGATCTTTTGTGAACGACATCTTTCACTTAGCAAAATGTTTTGAAATTTTATCCATGTTGTAGTAGGTATCAGTACTACGTTTCTTTCTTTTTTTTTTTTTAAAGCATAGATACTGACAAAAGTACTACATTTCCTTTAATGGCCAAATACTATTCCATTAAACGGCTATATCATATTTTATTTATCTATTCATCAGCTGATAAACATTTAGATTGTTTCTTTTTTTGTTATTCTGAATAATGCTACTATGAACATTCATGTTCAAGTTTTTAAACAGACGTATGTTTTCATTTCTCTTGCATATATAACTAGAGGTGGAAATGCTGGGTCAAATGGTAACTCTATATTTAACTTTTTGAGGAACTTATAAGGCTGTTTCCAAGGTAGCGCTACCATTTTACATTCCCAACTACAAGTGTATGAGGGTTCTGATTTTTCCATATCCTTCCCAACATTTATTGCTACCAGATTTTTTTGTTTACTAGAATTATATCCACTTTACATTTTGGGATTATAGAACAACAGTGACAGTCAACATCTTTACTTAGCAAAATTATTTTTGGAAACTGCACTGGTCTGTGAAATCTAAAAGCCTGGGAACTCCTGCTTTCCAGGTGCCTTCCTCTCTAGAAAGGACCTAAGGTCTCTCTACTTTACTCTATCATTCTTGCTTCGATATGTTTTTACCTGTTGTTTTCCCAACCCTGGAATACCAAGTATTTGAATCTTATCCATTTTTAGAGCCCCAACCTCTTATTCACTTACTAAGTCAGTTTGCTCAAATATTAACTGAGCATCTAAGTGGAAGGCATCATGCTGCAGGTGAAGGAATCAAGGGGGGGAGTGTGTTCTAAGATGAGGAGCTCATGGACTCTTCTCTCAAAGGGTTTTATATACTATTCTCCTTATCGACTCTTCAGTGATAGACTGGTTAACAATTTCTAATTAACAAATGTTAAGGGGCCACAATATTTTAAACTAGAGCTGCTTAGGGAAAACTAGTACATATAGGTCACAGTACCTATTACACAACACACGGTCTCTTAGAGATAGTTTTTTGGATGAGTCACAGCTTCAAACAGGAAAGAGGGCAAGAATAAAAGTGTGTTCCTTAAGTCAGATCAGTGAAGCAGAGCTTCCTATCTCCCTAAATCTAACAAGTAATGTCAACAAATCTGATTATTTTACCAAGGAAGAAAATGCTCTAATGATTAATTCTTTTTAAACTAATCTTTCTTAGACCTCTAACACCAGAGTGGTTGTTTAGGAATAACAAAAAAAAAAAATCACTCGTTTTTCTTTTTTTCATAGTCCTTCTCTTCCTAATCCTCACCCTGCTGAATTTAATTGCCTTGGCAATGCCAAAACAATGTCTGATCCTAATAGGTCAGCATTGATCGCTCTAAACCAATTGGTTCCTTCATTAGCAAGAAAATGAAGTAGAGAGAAAAGGCAGGTGGCTCTAAACAGGCAGCTGGGGTTTTGCTCCTCTTACAGTGCCTCTCTCATTAAACAGGAGCTGATCGATTGGCAACTTGCTCAAAATCCACAAAAACTATTTATCACTTTTGACACGGACCTGTTTTACAAAGTCACTCAACTCAAGATTTGGATACACCAGACAGTCTATTTGTGGCACCCATCACACGCTTCCTAGACAAATCTCTCTGAAGACCACATGGAGAAAAATGAGGACACATCATCCAAAAGACTGCTTACTGCCAGGACACCAAATAAAGCTCAGAGTAGCTAATCCCAGTTTCTGGAGCAAAGGCCTCCCAGGAGAGTCCTTCTCTCAGAGTCTAGATTCTATGGTGTGACAAAGGCAGTAGGATGAGGAAGTAGTCTTGGTAATAATCAGAAAAAGAAGCAAGCAGAATCAAACATCACCAAAAGGAAGGAGGGGAAAACAAAAAAAGGATAGAAAAGAAAATACAAAAGAAAAAGAACAATACATTCAGGTCATACTACTTTGGGTGGTGGGGAAGTGAACTAAAGAAGAGAGGAGTTTTATTAGATGGTCTAGAGAACTAGCTCTCTGCCAGAATGGATGGGTCATTCATTCCTGGGGCAACATGACACCAGCCAGAAATACAGCAAACCCTTTTCTAAGAGGAAACAGATTAGGGAAAGGAGGTACCCAGTCTTGATAGAGCATCTACTATATGCCAAAGACCATGTTAGGTACTTTATGTAAGGTATCTCGCTGAATCTGAAGACAATCTCATAAAGGGGCCAATTTTATTCTCACTTTACTTACTAAAAAAAGGCTTAAAGAAATTCGAAAGAGGCATTATACAGTGGCAGCCACCTCCAATACAGCCCTCAATAGTTATCTTCTGTTATTCATGCCTTTGTGTGGCTCTCTCTCATACCAATATCCCATTGGTTACAAAAGACTGACCTTATTGATCAATAGGATATTATGGAAATGACAATGCATGACTTGTGAAGTTAGGTAAAACAATAACAAAAACAACAACAAGAAAAAAACATTGCAGCTTCAACTTCCTCTCTCTTGGGTCACTTTCTCCAGGGGAAGACAGCCACCTTGCTATAAGGACACTCTAACTCCAGCAGCCCTCTACAGAGCCCTTTATATAGAAAGGCCCCAAGACCTATGCCAACAACTCTCAAACCTAGTCATGACTTCAGATAACTATGCCCTTGCTAACATCTTGACTATAATCCTATGAGAGACTGCTATGGTCTGAATGTTTGTGCCCCCTACCCAATTTATATGTTAAAATACTAACTCCCAAGGTCACAGTATAAGGAGGTGGGCCTTTGGGTAGGCAGCGGTAATTAGGACATGGGGGGTGTGTCTTCATGAATAGGATTATATGTTGAAAAGGCCTGAGGGAGCTTATCTGCCCCTTCCACCATGTGAGGCCACCAAAAAAGGGGCCACCTATAGTTCAGTAAATGGGCCTCACATGATACCAAATCAGCTGGCATCTTTTCAGCCTCTAAAATTGTGAGAAATAAATTTCTGTTGTTTATAAGCTACCCTGTTTATGGTAGTTGCTACATGTATATATCAGCCCAAATAGACTTAAAACAGAGACCTCAAGCCAGAACCACTCAGCTATTCTCAAATTTTAAACTCACAGAAACTTGTGAGATGATAAATGCTTACTGTTGTTTAAGTCACTATGTTTAAGGTAATATATAACAATATATAGCTACTATATATATAGCATTTAAGATGGGAGAAAGGTAGTTAAGAAGCTAAAAAGGGCTACTTGGGAGGCTAAGGCAAGAGGATCACTTTAGCCTAGGAGTTTGAGGTTGCTGTGAGCTATGACATCACTGCACTCTACCAAGGGTGACAAAGTGAGACTCTGACTCAAAAACAAAAAGAAGCAGCTAAAAAGGTAGGCAGGGCCATATCTAGTAAAGCTTTTAACAAAAGAGATATTGGACTTTATCCTCAAAACTATGGGGAGTCACTAGAGATTTTGAAATAGGGGGATGACAGAGTCAAGACTGCATTTAGCAAGAACATCTGGCTATTGTATGGAAAATGGCCTGCAGAAAAACAAAACCAGAGTCAGAAAGCTCACTCAGTATACTGGATGCAAAACCTAGTTTGTCTATAAGATTCCCTCAACCTCCTCCAAACTTTTTCTTCAACACATACTGAGGTGCCCTTAGCACTTGCAGCCTTGGATAAAACATTGTATTTCTTTTTGAACATATGTCAAGGGGTTGGAGGGAGTCAATGGAAAATAGAGGATGAGAGGAGGCCATGTGTGCTGAACCTAATGTGTGTCATGTTGTAGTTATGAGGTGGTAGCTAGCAGGATAAGTTTAGTGCTACATCATACTTTCTGCTTGCTTGATATTCCTTTATCCTCACCACTCTAGGCTAGAACCTACCAAAGAAAAATGTCAGCACTTTAAGGCTCCACATTCTATAGCTACGATGTCAAATACAGTATTAGTTACCTATTCAGGTAGAAACGTGGCTAACCTAAATTGAGATGTGGTGTAAATATAAAACACACACTGGATTTTAAGACTTAGCAACCTCACTAATAATTTTTTATATGGATTATATGTTGAATTGATATTTTTGGATAATTAGTTTACACTAAAATACATTATTAAAACCAGTTTAAAGGCCGGGCATGGTGGCTCATACCTATAATCCTAGCACTCTGGGAGGCCAAGGCAGGTGGGTTGCCTGAGATCATGGGTTCGAGACCAGCCTGAGCAAGGGCGAGACCCCATCTCTAAAAATAGCCAGGTGTTGAAGAATCAAAAAACCAATTTGATTCTTTTTATCTTTTTTAAAGTGGCTACTAGAAATTTTTAAACAACATATTATTTCTATTGGACAACACTATTCTAGAGGACCGAGAATAAGACAGTATGTAATTTATGCAAGTAAAGGGCAATGAGTTGTTGTAATACAAATATAGAAAATAGGATAGACTAGAAAAGAATTTAAGGAGAAAGAATCACCAAACTGAAATGACTGGCTGTGGAAGAGGAGGAATGAAAGATGATGCCCAGCTTTGTGGATAGGACAACATATTGAGAGGAGATCACAGGAAGAGGAATCTGTTGGTGGGTAGGATTAGTGAGCTTGAGGCGTTCTGCTGTGAATTTGAGGTGCCTATGCATCACTTGAGTGAAGCTATGCAGCAGCCATATTTCAGTGCGCAGGATGCAAGCAGAGGAGAAAACCCTAGGCAGGAGATGAAAGTCTGTTATTAACTGATGCCATGTGAACCCAAGAGATGGCTCGGAAAGAGTGTGCGGAATGAGGTAAGCAGAGGAAGGACACAAACAAATACAGTAAGGATATCATTCAAGATTTTGAGGGGTTCTATACAGAAAACAGAGCAGGATCACAAGACGGTGAGTGATGGGACAGGGTTAGTGGCTATTTAAGTCTAGGGATAACCAAGATGAGAGCAAGGAAGTACATTAGACAAAGAAAGTTGTAAACTGCCTGACAAGTTCATGGAAGGGGCAGGAGTCTGGTACTACTGAAACAGAGAGTGTGAGGAATGGAATAGGAAACTGTGTGGGTAGCAGGCAGGTCATGAAGGCTTTGTATTTTAAGATATAGATCTTGGGCTTCATGCCACAAAGAAGAGCTCTGAGAATTTTTTTTTTTTTTTTTTTTTGAGACAGAGTCTCACTTTGTTGCCCTCAGTAGAGTGCCGTGGCATCACAGCTACAGCAACTTCAAATTCTTGGGCTCAGCGATTTTCTTGCCTCAGCCTCCCCAGTAGCTGGGACTACAGGCAACCACCACAATGCCTGGCTAATTTTTGTACATTTTAGTAGAGATGGGGTCTCACCCTTGCTCAGGCTGGTCTCGAATTTGCGAGCTCAGGCAATCCACCTGCCTCAGTCTCCTAGAGTGCTAGGATCACAGGCTCTGAGAAATTTTAAGTAGAGGAGGGACATGACTTCATTTGACCTTTATAACTGGCTTCAAGATATAAGTTCCTAACTCCAAGAAGCTCCTACCTACTTTGTTCTGTCATATCACTGTGTTCCATGAAGTGAAATTTGAAAATCACTGAACAAAACGACTTCTCAAAATGACACCTGAACAGTGTATGGTTAAAGTATACACTTTAGTGGGAAGAAAATACAATTATACTGATTCCAGGTTGGCAAGTCTCTCTTTCTCTTCCGTGATCATACCCTTTCATTCACTATCACATATAATATACGTGACAAGCTGGAACATTAGGAATATGAGGCGATACCAAAGAACCAAATTTTATGCTCATATCACATATTTAGGTAAAATGCCTTCTTGAGGAATGTCACTGAACCACCCAAACTGAAAAGAGACAATAAAAGCCACAGGCTGATTACCCAGCAGTAGCCTCAACTGAGCCCTTTTACCATTCTCCACCTATCTGCACTTCTGTTTTTTTTTTGTTGTCGTTGTTTGTTTTTGATACAGAGTCTCATTATGTCACCCTCAGTAGACTGCCCTGGCATCACAGCTCACAGTAACCTCAAACTCTTGGGCTTAAGCGATTCTCTTGCCTCAGCCTCCCAAGTAGCTGGGACTACAGGCGCCTGCTATATTTTTTTGTTACAGTTGTTATTGTTGTCTAGCTGGCTCCAGCTGGGTTTGAACCCGCCAGTCCTGCTGTATGTGGCTGGCACTGTAACCACTGTGCTACAGGCACCGAGGCTGCAGTTCAGCTTTTAACAATTTCATTGCCATGCGCCCCCCACCCCCATAGACACCCAGATCTGGAAAAGAAGGAAAACCTCGAAACAAGTTAACTATTACAATGAAGAAGAAAATTATTAATAGCTAATGGCTGAAACCCAGGTTAACATTACCTGTGTATTTCAACTTTATAAGCACTCACCATTTTCCCCTTAATTTATTCTCACACCTTTTTTGTTTTTGTTTTTTTTTTTTGGTGGGAGGGACAGAGCCTCACTTTGCCCAGGGTAGAGTGTCATGGAGTCACAGCTCACAACAACCTCAAACTCTTAGGCTTAAGCGATTCTCTAGCCTCAGCCTCCCAAGTAGCTGGGACTACAGGTGCCTGCCACAATACCTGGCTATTTTTAGAAATGGGGTCTTGCTCTGGCTCAGTCTGTTCTCGAACTCATGAGCTCAGGCAATCCACCTATTTCAGCCTTTGACAGAGCTAGGATTACAGGCATGAGCCACTGCACCAGGCCTTTCACACTCATTTTTTTAAAAGCAACTATTTTATGAAGAAGTAACTTGTGGGGACACACACTCCCTACTTCTCAATTCAGAGCCTTCTGCCATCACACTATTGTCATTCCATCATGGGTTTTCCATCATTTGCTTTTACTAGTAAAAAGTTTGTTTTTAAAATAAAGGGTGATCAGGATCACTAGCTTTTACCAGTGTTCCTTATGATATAATATCAGGTCCTTATGATATATGATAGGGAAAATTTGTAAACACTTTGCAAAAACACCAAGAAATAATTGTGTCTGAAAAGCCAAATGAGAGCCTGAACAAAAACTAAATTAAATCTAATATGAAATGCTTTTCAATGGAAGACATCTAAATTCCACTGACTTCTTAGACTATAATATAATTCACTTAATACTACCTAGATTTAGAGGGTTTAAGATGTCTGGAAGTAAAGCTCTAAATCTTAAAAATGCCTATTAGTTGAACTACAAACACTATACATATATCATCATACAAAAGGCAATGTTGTAATTCAGGGGTGTCTAATCCACAGCTCCTGGGTTGCATGAAGCCCAAGATAGCTTCAGTGGTGGCCTGACACAAAATCATAAGCATATTTAAAACATTACAAGATTTTTTTGGTAGAACTCATTTGCATGGTTCTGTAGCGTGAACTTTGTAGATGACAACATCATGTTGTAATGTCACATAAAATAAACATACATACTCTCTTGCTATTTGTATGCTTGTGCGGCTTCAGTTTTACGGTGATGGGCAACTTCCGATGTGTTATCTACCAAGTACAGACAGTTGAACTGACACCATCAGATGTTACATATGCTTGTGGTTACTTGGTGAGGCAGAGATTACCAATAATATTTCAACTTACTATTACAATGTTAGGCATTTAATGTTATTTAGGGTACATGTACACTGTTGGAATATTATGCAGCCTTAAAAAAAGATAGAGACTTTACCTCTTTCATGTTTACATGGATAGAGCTGGAACATATTCTTCTTAGCAAAGTATCTCAAGAATGGAAGAAAAAGTATCCAATGTACTCAGTCTTACTATGAAAACAATTTATAGCTTTCATATGAAGGCTATAACCCAATTATAGCCCAAGAATATGGAGAAAGGGGAGAGGGAGAGGATATGAGGGGGGAAGATGGGTAGAGGGACAGTAATTGGTGGGACCACACCTACGGTGCATCTTAGAAGGGTACATGTGAAATTTACTAAGTGTAGAATATAAATGTCTTAACACAATAACTAAGAAAATGCCGTGAAGGCTATGTTAATCAGTTTGATGAAAATATTTCAAATTGTATATAAAACCAGTACAATGTACCCCATGATTGCATTAATGTACACAGCTATGATTTAATAAAAAAAAAAATAATGTTATTTAGAAGTCAGGTAAGCATTCTTAATTGATTATTAAGGATGCTTCCACATAGTGGTGCCTCACACATTGCCCATGGCCCCCCATCTCCTCCTGCATTAGCAGTCAAGATATGGAAGGGCTCAAAACCTTGCTTTCTATTTTCCTATCAATTCATTTTCAGAATAAAAGTAGTTATAGTCCCTTACCTACTATATATTTTTTAAATAAAAAAATTGTATTTACTTAGAGGCATTAAGAATTCCAACAAAACAGCTGCAACTTTTTTTTTACAATTACAGAGTGGTATTCAGTTAACAGAACAATAATTATTTCGTATAAGCTGCATCTGCGACAACTGAAAATGAAAAAACTACCATCCCCATATATAACTAATTTGTGCTGCGCACCAAAAAGAACCTGCTTTAAATTTCCATGCCAGTTTACAACCCCCATACTATACCAAACAAGGTTAGTGTCTATTGAAAATACAACCAGGACAGGGCTACCTAAAGACACATTCAGTAGTGTGTTAACTATACAAAAAAAGACACTGTACAGTGTAAAAACAAATCTTACACAGCCTTACATTTCAATTTTTTTTCTTTAAAAGGAGTGAGTTGTGTACAGGGGGGTTAAGTGTTTTACAGACAAGGAAAAAAACTGCGCTAGAACCAACATCTTTTTCTTCATCTTCCTCCTCTTCCTCATCTTCCCTGTCTTCCTTCTTTTTCTTGCTTTTTTCAGTCTTGATGACTCCCTTTTTCGCTGCATCAGCTTTCCTTTAGCTCAGCATGCAGCAATATCCTTTTCACAAGGCTGCTTGTCCTCTGCAGCCGTGTTACTCCACGTCTCTCCCAGCTTCTTTGCAACATCACCAATGGACAGGCCGGGATGTTCTCTCACCTTTGATTTTGGGGTGATACTCAGAACAGAACAAGAAAAAGGCCGAAGGAGGCCTCTTGGGTGCATTTGGATCCTTGAATTTCTTTTTTGTTTCCCCTTTAGGAGGGATATAGGTTTTCATTTTTCTTTCCTCACGGGCCTTGTCCGCCTTCGCCATATCTTCAAATTTTCCTTTCTCTTTAGCAGACATGGTCTTCCACCTCTCTGAGCACTTCTTAGAAAACTCTGAGACGTTGACTGAAGCATCTGGATTCTTCTTCTTGTGCTCTTCCCAACAAGTTTGCATAAAGAATGCATATGATGACATTTTGCCTCTCGGCTTTTTAGGATCTCGTTTGCCCATGTTTAGTTATTTTTCCTCAGCGAGGCACAGAGTCGCCCAGTGCCCGTCCGGCTCTCACTTGCCCTGGCGCCGTCTCTGTGGAGTTCAATGTACTGCCTTTACCTACTATATTTATCTACTATTATTTTTTTAAACCCAGTATCGCTAATACAAGGTCTCAAAAGAAAACAGAACCTAAAAAAAAGAAAACTTGTGGAAGAAGGAAGATTGTTCCATGAAAAGTGGACAGATGGGCGGCACCCATACCTCGGCCACATACACTGAGGCTGGCAGTTCGAACCAGGCCTGGGCCAGCGAAAAAACAACGACAACTGCAACAAAAAAAAGATAGCTAGGCACTGTGGCAGGTGCCTACAGTCCCAGCTACGTGGGAGGCTGAGACAAGAGAATCACTTAAGCCCAAGAGTTTGAGGTTGCTGTGAGCTGTGATGACACAGCACTCGTACCCAGTGAGACAGCTTGAGATTCTGTCTCAAAAAAAGAAAAGTGGACAGATGACTATTTTTTTTTATCCAGGCAAATCGTAAGCACGCTTACGATTCCCACAAATTTTGTAGGGAATTTGTGTGACTTTTCAAAGACTATAACCTGAAAAGGCATTATATGCAAAAACATGCTGCCAAATCCTACGCATATGAAAGATTGTGTCATAAGGACTCAATAAAAAAACAGGAAAAAAGTTTGTTTTCTCAACAAAATTTTTTTTTAAAAGTTATAACTCAGGGGGCAGCGCCTGTGGTTCAACAGAGTAGTGCGCCGGCCCCATATACCAGAGGTGGTGGGTTCAAACCCAGCCCTAGTCAAAAAAAAAAACTGTCCTCCCCAAAAAAATCTTAATTAAGAAAAAAAAAAAAAGTTACAACTCAGATTCCATTGTAAAAGCTAGTTATGTGGTAGCATATTTAATAACAAAAAAATCAAAACCATTTACTGAGAGTGAGTTTATTAAGCAATATTTGGAAAGCATGACAGACATAATTTGCCCTTAAAAATTATTCTAAGGGGGGATACTTCTAAAATCAGTTTGTCTCACCAGCCTATAGCCAGGTGAATTAAAGAAATTTGAAAATCTATCAAAAGAAGTTTGGAGAATAAGCTGATAATTTTAAATTTTATGCTTAGGCAATGGATGACAGAACTGATGCTACAAAATACAACTTGTCATTTTTTATTAGAGGTATTGATGATGAATATAATGTCACTGAAGAAATGGCTTAATATCATTAAAAGACACAACTAAATCAAGAGATTTATATGAAGCAGTAAAAAATATGTTAGTGATTTTCTTTAACCATTGTCAACATAAGTGTATAGTTAAATGATTGTGCTCCGGCGATTGTAGGTAAAAAAAGGGACTGGTAAAATTAATAGAAAAGGATACAATTGCTACCTAAAACTCACGTTTATAAAGTATCATTGTATAGCATATTAAGAAAATTTATGGCTCAGCGCCTGTGGCTCAAGCAGCTAAGGCACCAGCCACGTACACCTGAGCTGGCAGGTTCGAATCCAGCCCAGGCCCACCACGCAAAAATGACGGCTGCAACCAAAAATGGCGGGGCATTGTGGTGGGCACCTGTAGTCCCAGCTACTTGGGAGGTGGAGGCAGGAGACTCGCTTGAGCCCAGGAATTGGAGGTTGCTATGAGCTGTGATGCCACCACACTCTATCCAGGGTGACAGCTTGAGGCTCTGTCTCAAAAAAAAAAAAAGAAAAAAAGAAAATTTATGTGCAAAAGCTTTAACAATGAATAATGTCATGCAAGTTTTCTTCAAAATTTGTCAGTTTCATAAGGGCAAAGGGATTGAATCATTGACATTTCAGGAATTCCTGAAAAGTGTTGATATTGCCTATGATGACGTCACTTACTTTTTAGAAGATGGCTAAGTCAAGGCCAAATGTTGAAAAGATTTTATAATTTGTGACATGTTATCAAGTTGTTTACAGAATCAAAAATCAAATTTGTGCCAAATTTTGATGATCAAAACTGGCTTGCAGGCCAGACGTGGTGATTTATGTCTCTGATCCCAGCACTTGTGAGGCCAAGGTGGGTAGATTGCCCTGAGCTCATGGGTTCAAAACCAGCCTGAGCAAGAGCAAAATCGTGTCTCAAAAAAATAGCCAGATGTTATGGTGGGTGCCTATAGTCACAGCTACTCAGGAAGCTGAGGCAAGGGGATTGCTTAAGCCCCAAAGTTTGAGGTTGCTGTGAACTATGATGCCAGGGCACTCTACCAAGGATGACAAAGTAAGACTCTGTCTCAAGAAACAAGCAAGCAAGCAAACAAACAAACAAACAAAAAAACCTGGCCTGCAGATTTAGCAGATTTAACCACTCATTTAATGAGATAAACATGTGTATTCAAGGTGAAAACCAACTTATCAATACAATGTTTCAAACCTTAACAGAGTTCCAAAGGAAACTGAAATTATGGCAAGCCTGAATTAAGGCAAACAATTTTTTACCTTACAACATGTTGACTAAACACAGTCCTAGGAACAGTGAAAAAATATGCAGTGTTGCTTTTTGATTTGAAAACAGATTTCAACCAGGCATTGTGGCAGGCGCCTATAGTCCCAACTACTCGGGAAGCTGAGGCAAGAGAATTGCCTAAGCCCAAGAGCTGGAGGTTGCTGTGAGTTGTGATGCCACAGCAAGCACTCTACCGAGGGTGACAAAGTGAGACTCTGTCTCTAAAAAAAAAAAAAGAAAGAAAGAAAGAAAAGAAAAGAAAACATATTTCAAGATTTTGGGGAAAATAATCAATAATTTGGTGCATTTGTGACTCCATTTTCAGTCAACATAATATGCTACCTGTGTGGATACACACAGCTGCAACCTAACATTAATCGTCAAGAAACATTTGCTCATGTCTCTTTGCTGGATTTTGATAGTTCCTATCTTCCCAGAGACAAATATTCTTATCTTCACAAACACATCTTATTCATGTCATCCTTTTTAGACAGCACCTATATTTGTAAGCAACTATTTTCAAGAATGAAGCACATTAAGAGTAAAATTTGAACCAATATATCTGATGAGCACCTTGAGGAATTAGAACTACTTCCATCAAGCCAGATATTGATGCTTTCATTTCTTCAATACTGTGTCAAATATCCTCCTAGTTTTATGTGGCCCCCTTTCCTTTCACTTTTATAACAAAAAATACAAAAAGAAAATTTTATTACTTAGATAAGTATATTTTCTATATTAGTGATTGCCACCTTGGGACCTGCTCGATGGTTTTAACAGACTCTCTCAATGGGTTGCTGCATAATTAGAATTATCATGCGAGGATTTTTTGCTTATCTTTGTGACAGTGGATATCACAAAAATTAGGCACAAACCTATTTTTTGTTTGTTTGTTTCACTCATCAGCTTTCATTATTGTTTGTGTATTTAATGTATGGCCCAAGACAACTCTTCTTCCAATATGGCCCAGAGAAGCCAAAAGATTAGACGACACCCTAATATAATTGAAAGAATGCTGGATTTAGAAGCATGAAGATTTTAGTTTTGTTATGTGAACTGTAGCAACTTAACCTTCCTGAGTGTCAGTTTACCTGTCAATAAAACGAAGTTACTAGTGAGTGGTGAATAATTTAAATAGTCTATATAGGTTCGCCAACCACCCTAGATGAGTTTGGTTATCTATGGTAGAAACTGTGAGTGGCTTACTCAAGAATCTATTCTACTCTTTCTCCTACTTTCATAAAACAACCTTGATTTTTCTTTTTTTAAAGGTAAGTACATAGCTTGCTAGAGCAAGAACTATGTTTTCCAAACTTCCCTGCAGGTAGGAGCCACTTGACTATGTTCTGATCTTTTCACTATTTGTCCCCTTCCCTGTCACTCTTCCTTTCCAAGGCATAGTTTTCCACCTCTGTTCCTGACCAAATCCAGTCCTATTTCCTTAATCAGTTCATTCCTCCATCTGTCCCCTCCGCTCTTCCTTCTCTCGTGTATCTTTAATGGCTCTCTCAACATTAACTCTAAGCCCAGATCCTTAAACAACATATTTGTTCTCAGAAATCATCTTCCTCTTGCCTTCCTTTTCTTATCAAACTTCTTGAACTCATAGTTCATATATCCTCTTTCTACCTCCTCATTTTAGGTTTGGCTTTTGAATCTGTTCTTTATCATTTTTGCTCTACTGAAATTGATCTGAAAGATCATCCAATGTCCTCCTAAAAGCGAAACCCCATAGCTTATTTTCAGTTTCTACCCCACTTGACAGATTTAGAGGTATCTAGCATGATTAATCACCCTTTTTTTTCCAAAAGCCTTCCTCCCCTCCACCTCTATAACACTCTCCTCAGGTTCTCCTACTGCTTATCTGACCACTCCTTCTCAGGCTTTTCTACATTCTTGTCCGTTTTCATTTACCTCAATGGTCATTCCCTGGGATAGCATCCCAGATCCCCTCTTGTCTCAGCAAATAAACTCTCTAAAGCTAGTTCAGTCTCTCCTAGAGCTTCAACTCTTCTTTTCAACAAAAACATTCATTTGGCTTTCTGATTATAGAAGTATTCATGTTCTTTGTCATGACCTTAAAAAATTTTGGTTCAAGTCTCATCTCTGTCATTTGCTTATTGCAGGACTATGGAAAAAGATTACTCCTTGCAAAATGGAGGTAGAGGTTGGCATTAAAGAAGAATTAATTCATTGTAACATAGGTAATAACTTAGTTTCTGACATATAACAAGTGTTCAGTAAATGTTAATTATACATATTCTCTTCTTTTTCTTTTTTTGTAGAGACAGAGTCTCACTTTATT
This sequence comes from Perodicticus potto, assembly GCA_963574655.1. Taxonomy (NCBI): domain Eukaryota; kingdom Metazoa; phylum Chordata; class Mammalia; order Primates; family Lorisidae; genus Perodicticus; species Perodicticus potto. The sequence goes on from CAUYRH010014140.1 coordinate 18,587, forward strand.
GCCCTCGGTAGATTGCCATGGTATCTCACAGATCACAGCAACCTCCAACTCCTGGGCTTAGACAATTCTCTTGCCTAAGCCTCCCGAATAGCTGGGACTACAGGCACCCACCACAATACCTGGCTATTTTTCTGTTTTTGCAGTTCGGCCAAGGCCGGGTTTGAACCCACCACCCTGGGCATATGGAGCCAGTGCCCTACACGATGAGCCACAGGCACTGCCCACATATTATCTTCTTTAAAAGAATCTCAGGGGCTTGTCGCCTGTAGCACAGTGGTTACAGTGCCAGCCACATACACTGAGGCTGGTGGGTTTGAATCCAGCCCGGGTCAGCTAAAGAACAATGACAACTGTAACAAAAAATAGTCGGGTGTTGTGGTGGGCACCTGTAGTCCAAGCTACTTGGGAGGCTGAGGCAAGAGAATCACTTAAACCCAAGAATTTGAGGTAGTGCTATGAACTGTGATGCCATAGCACTCTACTCACAGTGACATAGTGAGACTCTGTCTCAAAAAAAAAAAAAAAAGAATCTCAGGAATACTGCAATTGCCTTTATAAGTTGGGTTCTAATCTGAAATAACAAGATTTAAAGAATGGGTAATATGATCAATATACAAAAAATCAGATGTATTTTTATAAATGAGCAATGAATAATATAAAATAAAATTAAGAAAAAAATTCCATTTATTACAGCATCAAAAAGAATAAAATTTTAGGAATAAGTATAAGATTTATACAATGAGGTGGTGCCCGTAGCTCAGTGGTCAGGCACCGGGCACATACACTAAGGGTGGCAGGTTCAAACCCGACATGCATCAGCTAAAATAACAATGACAACTACAACAACAACAACAAGACTTATACAATGAAAAGTATAAAATACTGTTGAAAGAAATTAAAGACCTAAATAAATGGAAAGGCATCCAATGTTCATGGATTGAAAGATTTAATATTGTTAAGATGGTAATATTCCCCATAGTCACCTAAGATTCAGTGAATCCCTTTCAAAATCCCAGCTAGCTTCTTTGCAGAAACTGACAACCTATTCCTACACTTCTTTTTTTTTGGTTGCAGCCCCCATTGTTGTTTGGCAGGCATGGGCTGGATTCGAACCTGCCAGCTCAGGTGTACGTGGCTGGCACTTTAGCCTGCTGAGCCTCTCTTCCTACACTTCATATGGAAAGGCACAGAATAACTAAAACAATCCTTCTCCTGGGGAAAAAAAAAAGTTGGAAGACTCACACTTCCTGATTTTAAAACTCACCATAAACCACAGTAATCATGATAGTGTGATACTGGCATAAGGGTAATATATAGATCAATGGAATAAAATTTAAAGTCCATAAATAAACCACAGTAATCATGATAGTGTGATACTGGCATAAGGGTAATACATAGATCAATGGAATAAAATTTAAAGTCCATAAATAAACACCAACATCTGTGATCAATTGATTTTTGACAAGGGTAGTGTCAAGACATTTCAATGAGGAAAAGAATAATCTTTTCAACCGGGACAAGTGGATATCACATGCAAAATGATTGCCCCAAACTACTATCTTGTGCCATGTGTAAAAATTAACTCAAAATGGATTGAAGATCTAAACAAATCTAAAGCTATAAAACCTTTAGAAGAAAACATAGAAGAATATCTTCATGACCCTGGATTAGGCACCAGTTTCTTAGATATAAAACCTTATCACCCCAGGCACATCATAGTTAACTTTACCAAAGTTAATAAAAGGAGAAGATTCTGAAAGCAGCCAGATGCAAGAAAACCATAACTTACAAGGGGAAGAAGAACATCAGAATAACTGTAGATCTATCTGCTCAAACCCTTCAAGCTAGAAGAGGAAGTTCATCAACTTTTAATCTCCTAAAACAAAATAACTTGCAACCGAGGATCCTATATCCAGCCAAACTGAGTTTCATTTATGATGCAGAAATTAAATACTTTAATGACATCCACATGTTGAAGAAATTTGCCATAACTAAACCAGCTCTCCAGGATATTCTCATACCTATCCTCCATTAATGACCAGCGTAATCCTCCACCAGAAAAGTAAACTCATTCAGAAACTTGCGTTCAAATTCCAACTTCCACAATGGCGAAAGGATCAAAAATGCCCACTGGACTTTCGAAAGGCTTATCATTATTCTTAATGAATGTGAATGGTTTAAATTGTCCTCTAAAGAGGCACATGTTGGCTGACTGGATACAAAAACTCAGGCCTGGCTGGGCGCTTGTGGCTCAAAGGGCTAAGGCGCCAACTACATACACCTGAGCTGGTGGGTTTGAATCCAGCCCGGGCCCGCCAAACAACAATGACGGCTGCAACCAAAAAATGGCCGGGGGTTGTGGCGGGCACCTGTAATCCCAGCTACTTGGGAGGCGGAGGCAGGAGACTTGCTTGAGCCCAGGAATTGGAGGTTGCTGTGAGTTGTGATGCCACGGCACTCTATCCAGGGTGACAGCTTGAGGCTCTGTCTCAAAAAAAATAAATAAAATAAAATTTAAAAACCTAGGCCAGATATCTACTGAATACAAGAATCTCATCTTACCTTAAAAGATAAATACAGACTCAAGGTAAAGAGATGGTCATCTATATTCCAGGCAAATGGAAAGCAGAAAAAAGCAGGTGTTGCAATCTTATTCGCAGATACAATAGGCTTTAAGCCAACCAAAGTAAGGAAGGATAAGGATGGACACTTCATATTTGTTAAGGGTAATACTCAATATGATGAGATTTCAATTATTAATATTTATGCACCCAACCAGAATGAGCCTCAATTTATAAGAGAAACTTTAACAGACATGAACAACTTGATTTCCTCCAGCTCCATAGTAGTCAGAGATTTTAACACTCCTTTAGCAGTGTTGGACAGATCCTCCAAAAAGAAGTCAAGCAAAGAAATTTTAGAATTAAACTTAACCATCCAACATTTGGACTTAACAGACATCTATAGAACATTTCATCCCAACAAAACTGAATGCACATTCTTCTCATCAGCCCATGGATCATACTCCAAAATCGATCACATCTTAGGTCACAAGTCTAACCTCAGCAAATTTAAAAAAATAGAAATTACTCCTTGCATCTTCTCAGACCATCATGGAATAAAAGTTGAACTCAATAACAACAAGAATCTGCATACTCAAACAAAAACATGGAAGCTAAACAATCTCATGCTGAAGGACAGATGGGTCCCTGACGAGATTAAGAAGGAAATTTCCGCTCTCGGAAAGAGGAGCCCTCTGTCCCCTGTACACCAGGGGCTCCAGGAGCAGACGGGATGGTTTTGGGTTCTGGAGACGTGAGCTGGGGACCCCTCGGTGTCCCCCAGACTGTGCTTGGTTAATGAATACAAAGCAAAAAGTATTACTGGGAATTGGCTTTAAGATGGCGGCCGAGTAACAGCTTCCTTGCAACTGGGCACAGTGAGACTGGGAGGAGAAGACTTCAGGCATCTCTGGCTGATGGGATCTGCCCAGAAACATCCCTTTGGCAACACAGGGAGACAGCGTGAGACTTCTGGACCCCAAGGAAGGCAAAAGTAGTGGAGATTTGGCAAGTGGTTGCATGTGTTCGTTAGGTCTAATCCTGCCGGCAGCTGTGGCTACAGCAGCAGTGAGACTGCAAACTGGAAAGGCCTTACCTGTGAGCTGTTTGGGTTTCTTTTGCATTTGGCACTTGGTTGAACTGCCTTGGGAGAACTGGGGCAGGAGTGTGGAGGTCTTTGAGTGTTGTATGGGGCTCCAGACAGAGCCACCGAGCCAGACGGAGCTACCAGTGTTTGGTTGTGGGCAGTGCGGAGCCATTGTGGGAGAACTGCCCCGGCAAGCTCCACCCTCAGGGTCCTCGAACAAGCATCCGGCGGGAGTGAGTAATCTAGTGACTGAGCAGCCTAAAGGCAGGGACTGAGACACCCTGCCTTAGCCCTCAGGGGCATAGAGTGAGACCAGTTTTGGCATATTGGGTAAGTGGAGAGCCACTTAAGGAGTGATCCAGGTGACAAGTACTTTCTTGAGAAAGCTTCTGCTTAGCCCAAGTTAGCAATTTAAAGTGCCTTCTAAGCAGGGTGAGGAGGATTTAAGCTCTTCCGCTGCGGGGTTTGAGAAATCATTAGAAGCCTCCAGTCTCCATTTTGTTCAGCCCTATCAACAGTGTGATTAACATATCATACCCCAGAAGATGACCTCTTGCCCAGACAATATCAGCTAGATATATATACTGCTTTGCTTTTTGGTTTTGTTTTGTTTTGTGGTTTTTTGTTGTTGTTGTTTGTTTTTGTTATTGTTGTTTGTTTTTAATTTCAACATTTTCCTTAAAGATTCTTCTTTTCTTTTTTTTCTTTTATTTCTTCACTTTTCTAGTTTAAAAATATAATTTTCCATTGTTTCCTTTTTCAACAATTAGACTTCAATTTTGCTAGTGTTTCTACCCATATTAATTGTTTTTTTCTCCAATCTTATCCCATAAAGTTTTCAGTTTGCTTGTTTTGATTTGATTTATTGCATTTTTGTCTTCCCTCTCTACTTGGTGGAAGTGGGGTACTGTGTCCAAACAGGCTAGCAAAGAGCTGCTGACCTAAGCACCCAACCCAGCACCCCCAGAGGTTGACGGCGCTTAAGGTTGGGTCAAAGTACCCTATTGTACACTTATATTGCTCCCGTCCCCCTCTTTCTGTGCCTCTCTTCTTTTGGTCAATAGTTGCTTCTACCCACCCCCTCTCCTTCCTCCTTTTTCTTTTTTTTTTTTCTCTTTCTTTCTTTTTTCCCTTCTTGCTCTTCAATCTTCTCATCCTCTGGTCCTGTACCAAAACGACTCATCAAAACCCTAGTCCAGAAGCACGACAATTTAAAGAGGAGGAGGAAGTGAAAGGAAAATTAAGGCAAGGAAACAGATAAAAGAAATCACTCATGAGGAAGAATCAGCAGAAAACTCCTGGCATCATGAAAAACCAGTCCAGAGCAACCCCCGCAAGGGGCTGTGAGGTAGATAATGCAGAGGATTCCACTTATAAGGAAATGTTAGAAATGACAGAAAGGGAATTTAGAATACAGATGATGAAAACAATCAAGAAAATGAAGGAAGCAATGAAGGAAAATGCTGATAAAGTGGAAAAAGAAATCCAAAACCAGAATCAATTAAGAGAAAAATATAAAAAGGATATGGCAGAGATGAGGGAAATGAAGCAGTCAATTAGGGAACTTAAAGATGCAGTAGAAAGTATCAACAACAGATAAGAACATGCAGAAGAAAGAATCTCAGAGGTAGAGGACAAAGCTCTTGAGATAACTCAGATATTTAAAGAGGCAGAAAAGAAGAGAGAGAAAGCAGAATGTTCACTGGCAGAATTATGAGACTCTATGAAGCGTTCAAACATACGAGTTATAGGTATCCCAGAAGGGTAAGAAGAAAGCCCCAGGGGAATGGAAGCCATACTAGAGAATATTATAAATGAAAATTTCCCAAATATCACCAAAGATTCTGACACTCTCCTTTCAGAGGGATATCGGACCCCAGGTCGCCTCAACTCTAACCGAGCTTCCCCAAGACACATAGTGATGAACCTGTCC
>CAUYRH010014143.1:0-13859 GCA_963574655.1 Perodicticus potto
AATACAAATGTCTTCATACAAAAACTAAGAAAATGCCATGAAGGGTATGTTAAACAGTTTGATGAAAACATTTCAGATTGTATATGAAACCAGCACATTGTACCCCTTGATTGCACTAATGTATGCAGCTATGATTTAATATAAAATAAAATAAAATAAATATGTTAAAAAAAAGAAATCATACAGTTGACAATAAATGAAAACAGTCATAAAGTACTACAATGTATATTTCCAAAACATGTTTTTATTTAAATAAATACAAAATGTTGTTGTAAACAACATAGTCTTATGTAAACCTGTGGTGCTTGTTTCCTACGGCCTCATTCTTTATGAGCATGGCAAGTATAGAGTATCCAGTTTAATTTTTGGTACTGTTTCAGCTCCTCAAACAGTTCTTCTTGAACGTACAAAAGTAGAAAAGACCCATTATGCTATCTTTATTAAAAGGAAGGATAGTTTTTGTATTTTTTTTCTCTATTTGCACGTATTAGTTACACATGTAATGTATTTCATAGTCGATATACCAAACTGCTGAATCCTTTCAATTTTGAGAACTTTGAATTTTTCCACAGCACTTTCACACACACTTCGTCTCCTTTGAGCTTCCCTACACCAGTCTGTTTTATAGTGAGTGTCTTATTTTGACTTGAGTGATAATGGTTAAGTGAATTAAGGCTCAGGGGGATTAATTGATCTCCTCAGTGGATCACAAAGCTAGTGATTGATGAAACTTGGATCAAAGCCTGATCTTACAAGTCATATTTGAAATCTTTTATTTTAACTGTGTCATAAATGTTTCTCTTGTAGGCACGAGTGCTGTGCAGTTAGTAAAAAGACTTTTCTCATGATATATTCTGAAGATATTACTAAAAAATAAATACAATGGCATTGTTTTGCATTAATTCTGGTCTTTGAAGTTTGAGGAGGAAGAGCTATTTATAAAAATTTTAAGTAAAGTAATGTTCTTGGTAGTTTCTGGAAAAATAGCATTGAAACTAATAGTCGTGCCCTACCTTCTAATATTGGCAAGGACTTGGAAATCAGATTTAAGGACCTGGAGAAAGTTACATAAACCACACTGGTTTTGGCCTAGAAAAACGACTAGGTAGAGAGAGACGATGGGCAAAATATGTTTAACAGTTTACTCCAAAGATTGGGAATGTTGCCTTATGAGAAACTCTAATAATGTGTTAGTGTCGTCATACAAGGTCTCTCTGGGCCTGTCAGAGTTCTGCAACTGCCATGTAAAATTTCATCCTTGCTGGGAGAGTTCTCTAAAGTTCATCCTAAGCATTTAATTTTAATTAGAAATTACCTTGTGCTCCCTGCTCTAGATTTGGCTTGGGAAAATCAGGAGGGGTGGGGCAGATGCTAATATCTGCTGTTTTAAAAGGATCACTGCCAGCCCCAAGTTAGGCAGAGCCAGACTCATTCTGGACTAGTCTTAGGGTAGATCATCCTTCCTTGAGTTGCCAAATAGTCCTTTATAATGCCAGGTTATTGTGAAGTTTGTTCCAGGATCAGGATTCATTTGGGCCCTCCCATTCAGAAAAGAGCAAAAATTTCCCCTCTTTCCAGGCATAACTTTATTTCTTTTTTAAGGGAGATGATTTATTTGGCTATTTCAAAAGACCTTTTGTTGAAAGTTCCACTGTGCAGAATGTCTTTTGATGCCTGAAATTATCTCATGTAGTTATCCTAGAGTTGCAAACTTTGTGTTTATAGGGAGAAATCATCTGATTGCCAGCTACTGTGTATATAGTCACAAGTGGTAGATGACAGGGTCAAAAGCCGTAGTTATGGTCATTTTCTTCCTACCAGGACAGTGAGTTCCTTTCCACATGCCAGTACTATTAACTCTAACCCAGTCTAATAGGCATAGCACAGGAACCACTTTTATTCCCACCCATCAGTTTCTAGGAAAGCACCTTTTTCTCTCTTCCATGGGTGGGTATCCTGTGGCTTTGGGGCCAGGTATGACCTTCTGAATCCTTGAGTGCCACCTTTTGCCTGAATCCAAATTTTACTAAACAAATCTCTTCAGTAAAAGGATTTGTTCTGTGAAATTTAGATTCAGTAGAGGGGTCATACATGTTCCCCATCCCTGGGTGACCTGGTACTATTAGTCGTTAGGTACTGAGATACCTTGAAGATAGAAGCTGAGTTACTTTTTATTTCTTTAAGAAAAGGTAACTAAGGAAATATCTTTCTGTATGTTCTAAATGTCTTTGTTCATTTTAAAAGAAGAGAGAAAAATTACAATTTCACCACAATTTTGGTCTGTTTTCCTTGCATACATTCTTGGGACACACAATATAATTTTTATGAAAATATAGTTGTAATAAATGTGTGCATTTCTTTATAACTTCCTTCCTTCCTTCAATATATATTGTATCATAAATATTCATGTCAATAAATATAGACCCAACATTATTGTTTTTGTTTCTACTATATAGGTTTACATGCAATGTTTTTGTAAATGATGATGATGTTGATGATGGTGATGACAACTAGATGGTGATGGTGATAATGGCTATCATTTATTGAGTACTTACTACATGATCGATACCATATTATATGATTTGTATACAGTATTGTATTTCATCCTAATAACAATCTTAACCATATATTATCTTCATTTTGCAAGTAAGGCAATTGAGGCAATTTAGAGAGATTAAATAAATTGTTTATGATCGCAAAGTAAGCCAGGGTTCTAATCCATATTGTTAAAATCTGAACTCAAGTTCTTTTACCTGTTCACATTTTAAATATTTTTTTCTCTTTGGTCGATTATCACTTTAGGTAAAGTTATTAAAGTGAATTAAGAGGCATACATATTTTAAGCTTTTTGATATTTAACCCCCCAGAAAAGTCATAACTATTTGCATTCCGTAGAAAAAAATTTTGATGTGCAGTTTTACCATATTCTCCACAATAGTGAGTGTTTTCTTTTGCTAACTTGGTGGGGAGAAAGTGCCACATTGTGAATTTCACTTGCTTATTTAAAATCACTATCTATTGTGGACATTTTTCTACGTTAAAAGGCCATTCATTTCTTTGTGTATGCATGAAATGTTTGTATTTTTATGTTTTATTTTTTAAAGATAAATACTTGTTTTCGGATAATGTGTATTCAGAAATTAATGCATATTATTGCATAATTAGTAGTTTATTCCTTTTTATAGTGGAGTAGTATTTCACTTTAGAAATATTTGATGGACATTGTTTTCAGTATGGAGTTTATAATGAATCAAGCTGCTATGACATTCTTTTTTTTTTTTTTTAAGTGTTGGGGATTCATTGAGGGTATAAGAAACCATGTTACACTGATTGCATTTGTTGGGTAAAGTCCCTCTTACCATCATGTTTTGCCCCCAAAAGGTGTGGCACACACCAAGACCCCATCCCCCTCGCTCCTTCCCTCTCTCTGCTCTTCCTTTCCCCACTCCTCCCTCATTCTTTCTCTCTCTGCTCTCCCCTTCCCTCACCCCCACTGTGTCATTAATTGTCATTAATTGTCCTCATATCAAAATAGAGTACATGGGATTTGCTATGACATTCTTTTACAAATCTTTTAGATGGAGCTAGATACTCTTTTCTCTTGGGAAAATACTAAGGATTTGGATATTTTAATTGCCTTTTTGTTACTGATTTCTTGATTTCTACAGAAGTCAAATAAATTATCTTATTTATTGCAATGGTTTGAAGTTTAGGGAGATTTTCTTTATAGTCCAGTGCATAGTATAATTTGGTAAATCTTTGGTGTTCATTTGAAAGGAATATATTTATTTTGAAGTTGTTAGAGTGTTCTATAAGTGATATTTTGATTTTCCAGTACTTTCTGATTTTGTTCGAACAGTATGTAGAGAAAATACTTAAGACAATTATAACAATAAATGGAGGAAGTTTAAGAAATAAAGGGAAGTAAGGTTTCTATACTTCCCCGGAACTGGTGAAATGGCAATGTCAGTATCCTGTGATAAGTTATCTATATATGATGTATTTCTAAATACTAAAAATGTTGTGCAAATAGACCTACACTCCAAAAATGCCATCGAAATAAAAATGAAATTCTAAAAAATGGTAATTCAAGTAGCCCATAGGAAGGCAGGCAAAAGGAAACAGAACAAAACAAAGAGACCAACCATAAAATAGTAAAATAAAATGGCAGATGTAAGCCCAAACATATAAATAATTGCATTAAATGTTCATTGTCAAATATACCTCCCCAAAAGGCAAAGATTGATTGAGTGGGTTAAGAAATGTGAACCAAGTATATGTTGTCTACGAGAAAATCACTTTAAAGATAAAGATCTGGTTAGGCTCAAAGTAAAATAAAGGGAAAGAATAAGTTATGTAAACATTGACCAAAGAAAACCAGAATTGCCTATATTAATACCAGATGAATTAGAAATCAGAGGTACAATTATATGATGGATGTGGGTCAGTCAGTCAACAAGACATGCAATTCTAGGTGCACATCCAGACAACAGAGCTGCAAAATACGTGGAGTAAAAATGGACAAAAGAGAAACTGACAAATCCACAATTGTAGTTGAAGACTTCAAAACTCATCTCCTAACAATAGAACAACTGGGCAGGAGGTTACCATAGATATTGAAGAACTCAACAGCATCATCATCCAACAGAATGATAAACTGACACGTACAGAACCCCATACAAAACAATAGTAGAATATTCCTTCCAAGTATCTATAAAACATATACTAAGTGAGACTGTGTCCTAGGCAAAATAACTTCAACAAATTTTGAAATCACACATTAGACCTCAATGGAATCAGAGTAGAAATTAGTGACAGTGTCTCTAAACATTTTGCAACTATATAATACACTTCTGTATAAATCTTGGGTTGAGAAAGAAGTGTCAAAGGAAATAAAATTATGTGATGAACTGAACGAAAATGAAGGTTGAAAAAAATAAGATGGCTTACTTCAAACTTTGATTGCTGGACTGTCCTATCAGGAAGGTAGAATATCAGATAGATGGGAGAGGAGAAGAGTTGTAGTTCAGGTGTAGATCACAGAGAGAGATGACAAAGGTGGCTGGGGACCCCATGGAGAAGATTTGCAATGCTAAGAAGGAAGAAGAAGGAGGAGGAGGAAGAGGAGGAGAACAGAGAAAGCAGTTTGAGCTTCCACTGACTGGGAGCTGCTGTCCCTTCCCCACTATAGCCATGAGCGATTTTGAGCCAAGAAGTTCACAAACAGCCTTGATGGGGTTCACACTTGCTGAGGCCTGTGTCGAGTGAGGAGCTTTCACCACTTCCTTTGATGATGTGTGATAGAATGGGTACATAATTTGGGAAATCCCTCCCTGGCATTTTGTGGAGTCGCATATCAGCCAGCACGTCAGATAAGCAAGCATGTCCTCTGGACATGAGAGGAGTGCAGGGGACACAGGAGAGATGTCTGGGAACTTGACTTGGAGGAGGGGCAAGGAAGCCCTCAGGCAGACAGACTTGCTAGGTTAACCAGTAATAGAAAAGAGAAAGGACCAAAATAAACTCAAACAGAAACAAAAAGAAGATATTATAGCAGAAAGCACAGAAATACAAAATGTCATCTGTGAATAATAGAACATTTCTATGCACATAAACTTAAAAATTTTAAGGAAATGGACAAATTCTTGGAAACACACAACTTCCCAGTGTTCAAATAAAAAGAAATAGAACTCTTAAACAGACAAATGGTGACCAGCGAATTGAAGCAACAATAAAAAAACTTCCAATAGCAACAAAAAAATCTTCACACCTGATGGTTTCACAGTTGAATTGTTCTAGACAGACCTACAAAGAAAAATAGGTACCAATACTGTAGAAATTATTTTATAACAACAAGAAGAAAGAAGTTGTCCCCAACTTGTTCTGCAGAGCCAGTATCACCTTCATACTATAGCCAGACAACGATGCAACAACATAAAAAAGAAAGCTGCAGACCAATATCTCTTATGAATATAGATGCAGAAATCCTCAATAAAATTCTAGCATTAAATTAAGTTAATTTAATTTGAAATTAAATTAAACATCACATGAAAAAAATAATCCACAATGCCCATCCTTTTATCCCAGGGATGCAAGGATGGTTTCAACATATGTAGATACATAAATGTGACTCCATGTAAACAGAAACATAAACATAGATCATATGATCATCTCAATAGATGTAGAAAAAGCATCTGACAAAATCAAACTCCTTTTTTTGTGATAAAACCTCTTAATAAAATAGATATAGATGAAATTTACCTCAAAATTTTAAAAGCCATATATGAACAACCCATACCAACATCATACTGAATGAGGGAAACTTGAGGAAACATTGCCATTTAGAACTGGAATAAGACAAGGATGGCCAATGTCACTACTTCTATTCAACGTAGGGCTGAAAATCCTATTCAGAGCAATCAGGGAAGAGAAGGAAATTATCCACACTGGGATAAAAGAGGTCAAACTATCACTTTTTGCTATGAGATGATCTTATATTTAGAAATCCCTAGACATTCCACCAAGAAACTCTTGGAATTGATAAATAAATTCAACATAGACTCCAGTTTCCAAAATCAATAGGAATAACAGACTACAGGTTCCAAAATCAATAGGAATAAAACAGTAGTATTCCTATACATCAATGACAGCCAAGCTAAGAATCAAATCAAAGATTCAATATTTTTCATAATAGCTACAAAAAATAAAATACCTAGGAATATATTTAACCAAAGAAGTGAAAGACCTCTACAAGGAGTATAATGAATCACTGAAGAAGGAAAGTGCAGATGTTGTAAACAAATGGAAAAACATATCATGCTCATGGATCGGCAGAGTCAACATTGTTAAACTGTCCATAATTACCCAAAGTGATCTATAGATCTATGCAGTTCCTTCCAAAATACAAATGTCTTTTTTCACAGGTCTAGAAAAAATAATTCTACATTTCATCTGGAATCAGGAAAGAGCATGAATGGCCAAAGCAACTTTAAGCAAAAGGAACCAATCAGGAGGCATCACTTTACGTACCAGACTTTAAGCTATACTACAAGACTGTAGTAACCAAAACAGCATGGAATTGCCACCAAAAGAGACATAGACCAGTGAAATAAAACAGAGGATCCAGATATAAAACTGTCCACATATTGCTAACTGATCTTTGACAAAGTGGACAACAATATACACTGGAGAAAAGAATCCCTGTTCAGTAAATGTTGCTGGGAAAATTGTATAGCACATGTATAAGATTGAAACAGGATCCATATTTCCCAGCACTCACAAAAATTAATTTAATGACTCAAATCGAAGGATTCTAGAAGAAAATATAGGAAAAATTCTCCTAGACATTGGCTTAAGCACAGAATTTATGAATATCCCAATGGCAATCTCAGCAACAACAAAAATATATAGATGGGACTTGATTTAATTAAAAATTTCTGCATAGCCAATGGAACAATCACAGAGAACACAGACGATGTGTATAATGGCAGAAGTATTTGCATGCTATAGATCTGATAAATGGATGATGATGATAAATACCAGACTCTATGAAGAACTCAAGCAAATCAGGAAGAAAAAAAATCAAACAACCCCATTAAAAAGTGGGCAAAAGGAACCAACAGAAGTTTTTCAAAAGAAGATAGACTAATGGTCAATAAACGAATGAAAAAATGTTCAACATTACTACTAATTAGGAAATTGCAAATCAAAACCACAGTGCGATATCACTTAACCCCATCTATCAGAAAGAATAGATGCATGCATGTATAGAGAAAAAAATATGATACATTGTTGATGGGACTGTGAACCAGTACAATCTTTATGGAAAACCATACAGATATTCCTCAAAGAATTAAAATGCATTTAACTTTTAGATCCAGCAATTGCACTACTGGATATTTACCCATAAGAAGAAAAGCTACTTTTTTTAAAAGAAGAAACTTGCACTGGAATGTTAATTGCAGCACCGTTGACAATAATGCAAAAAGGTGACATGAACCCATATGCTAATCAACTCATGAGTGTTGTAATAAAACATGATATATAAAAACACACCCCATATAATGCTACTCAGTCTTGAAGAAAGATAACTTAATCCTTTTTCAACATTTTGGATGGAACTGGAGAGTATTACTAAGTGATGTATCTAAAGAATGGTAAAACAAACACCACATGCATTCACTATTAAATTGGAAGTAACCAATTAGCAGTCATATGCCCAGATGGATGTCAGACTCAACAGAAATCAATCAGGTGGGAGGAGGAGGGAGGGGTTGGGTGAAATTATACCTAATGGGTACAGTGAACAGTATCTGAGTGATGGGTACACTTATACCCCTGATGCAATCAGTACAAAAGCTGTTACCCCTGAGATTAAAAAAAAGAAAAAGAAAATGAACAATTTGTAGGATGCAACTAAAGCAGTATTGAGACTGAAAGTCATAGCATTCAGGTTTTTATACTTGGAAAGAGGTGCAGCCTTAAATCAATAATATAAGCTCTCATCTTAAAAAAAATCTAGAAAAGGAAAAGGAAAATAATCCCAAAGCAAATAGAATGAAGACAAGAATAATGGTGCATGAACTGCTGTGCCCAGTTGAAATGGTTAATTTGAATAGTGTGGTGACTATGATGGGGGTTGAATTCATAATATAAAAACCTCCCCCTAAGATCTTCAGGCTCTGATGGTTTCGCTGGTGAATTCTACCACACATTTATAGAAGAATTAACGCCAATTCTACATAATCTCTTAAGGAAAACAGTGGAAGGAATACTTTAGAATCTAGTAGTACCCTGATAGCACAACCAGACAAAAATAGTACCAAAAAGAAAAGTCCAGATAAATATCTTATGAATATAGTTGCAAATTTTTAAAATAAAATATTAAGTAAACTTCAGTGATATTTAAGGTGAATATATGACCAAGTGAGGGCTATTTCAGAGATGTATAAAGAAGAAAAGTCACATTTCATATCAATTGATGCAATGAAAGTATTTGACAAAACCCAAATCCCATTCATGATTTTCAAAAATCAATAACTTCTTCAACTGGTTAGATAACATCCACATAAAACCTATAAGAAATGTCATATATAAGGGTGAAAGACTGAATAGTTTTTTCTTCAAATCACAAGCGAAGCAAAAATATCTGATCTTACCTCTCTTACTCAGAATAGTGTGTTGAAAGATCTAATCAGTGCAGATGAACAAGGAAAGGAGATCAAGAGCATACAAATTGGAAAGGAAGAAATACAACTATCTTGTTTGCAAATAACATAATTATCTATTCTGAAAATCACAAAGAATCCAGGTAAAACTACTTTTATAATTGAAAACAACAAAGTGGCTAGATGTAAGATAAGTTTACAAAAAACAGTTGTATTCCTATGTACTAGGAATGAGCATGTAGATATCAAAATGAAAAAATACCCATGATTGCACTAATGTACACAATTATGATTTAATAAAATTATTAAAAAAATGAAAAAATAGAATACTATTTCCGATTGCTTAAAAGTAAGTTATACATCTAAAAACCACCTCCAGGCTTTGTATGCTAAAAACTACAAAATGATGATGGATGAACTCCACAAAGAAATAAATGGAGAGACTTACTGTGTTCATGGGTCAAAAGATATAGCACCAAGTCTTTTTGAGTTGATATACAGATTTAATGAAATTGCAATCAAAATTCTAGCAAGATTTTTGTAGATGTAGACAAGATTATTATAACATTTGTATAGAAAAGCAAGAGAACTAGAATAGCTAAAACAATTTTTAAAGAGAATAGCAAAGTGTTAGAAATCAACCTACTTGATTTCAAAACTTATTATATAGCTATAGTAATCAAAATAGGTGTGATATTGGTAGAGGGATAGACTGATAGATCGATGGGAAAGAATATAGACGTAGAACAACAAAAATATTTGACAGGAGTTAAAAAGCAGTTGAACAAACGATGCCACAATAATAGTAAGAATAAAAAACTTCAAGCTAACTCTCACATATTTTATACAAAATGGATCATGGACTTAAATGCAAAAATATAAAAATTATAAATATAATTTATACGTTTTATGAAGTAAATACCACTTTGATACCAAAACCAGGTAAAGACCCAACTAAAAAGGAGAATTTCAGACCAATTTCATTAATGAATATTGATGCAAAAATTCTCAACAAAATCTTGGCAAATAGATTACAGCTTATCATTAAAAAAGTCATACATCATGATCAAGTAGGTTTTATCCCGGGGATGTAGGGTTGGTTTAATATTTGAAAGTCCGTAAATGTTATCCACCGGATCAACAGAAGCAAAACCAAGGACTATATGATCCTCTCACTAGATGCAGAAAAAGCATTCGATAAAATTGAGCATCCTTTTCTATTTAGAACACTGAAGAATATAGGTATATGTGGCACATTTCTTAAACTGATCAAGGCTATCTATGATAAACATACAGCCAATAGTTTACTGAATGGAGTAAAACTAAAAACTTTTCCTCTCAGAACTGGAACCAGACAAGGTTGTCCTCTGTCACCTTTGCTATTCAACATAGTGCTGGAAGTTCTAGGCAATACAATTAGACAAGACAAGAAAATAAAGGGCATCCAGATGGGTACAGAAGAGGTCAAACTCTCCCTTTTTGCTGATGATATGCTCTTATACTTAGAGAACCCCAAAGACTCAACTACAAGACTCTTGGAAGTCATCAAAGAATACAGTAATGTCTCGGTATATAAAATCAATGTTCACTAGTCAGTTGCCTTTGTATATGCTAACAACAGTCAAGATGAGAGGTTAATTAAGGACACAACGCCCTTCACCATACCCCAAAGAAAATGAAATCCTTAGGAATATACCTAACAAAAGAAGTGAAAGGCCTCTTTAAAGAAAATTATGTTACCCTAAGAAAGGAAATAGCAGAGGATTTTAACAAATGGGAGAACATACCATGCTCATGACTGGGAAGAATCAACATTGTTAAAATGTCTATACTTCCCAGAGCAATTTACCAATTCAATGCTGTTCCTATTAAAATACCAGCATCCTACTTTCAAGACCTGGAAAAAATGATTCTACGCTTTGTATGGAACCAGAAAAAAAACCCATATAGCTAAGGCAGTTCTTCGTAACAAAAACAAAGCTGGGGGTATCACCATACCAGATTTTAGACTGTATTATTAGGCTATAGTGATCAAGACAGCATGGTACTGGCACAAAAATAGAGACATTGATACTTGGAATCGTATAGAAAGCCTGGAAATGAAACCAACAACTTACAGCTATCTAATCTTATAAACCAAACAATAGTGTTCGATGGGGGAAAGACTCCCTATTTAATAAATGGTGCTGGGAGAATTGGATATCCATATGCAAAAGATTGAAACTGGATGTACACCTTTCTCCACTCACAAAAATTGATTCAAGGTGGATAAAGGACTTAAATTTAAGACATGAGACAATAAAAATCCTCAAAGAAAGAATTGGAAAAACACTGGAAGATATTGGCCTGTGGAAAGACTTTATGAAGAAGAGTCTTTCCATGGCAACAGCAACAAGTGCAATAATAAACAAATGGGATTCAATTAAACTGAAAAACTTCTGTACAGCCAAGGAGACAACAACCAAAGCAAATAGACAACCTACCCAATGGGAAAGGATATTTGCGCATTTTGAATCTGACAAAAGTTTAATTACCAGGATATATACAGAACTTTAATTAATCTATAGGAAAAAACCAACAATCCCATACATCAATGCGGAAGAGAGATGAAGAAAATCTTCTCTAAAGATGACAGACAAATGGCCAGTAAACACTTGAAAAAATGCTCATCATCCCTAAGTATTAGAGAAATGCAAATTACAGCCACCCTGAGATACCATCTAACTCCAATGACAATGGTCTACATCACAAAATCTCAAAATTGTAGATGCTAGCGTGGATGTGGGAGAAAGGAACACTTCTACACTGATGGTGGGACTGCAAACTAATACAGTCTTTTTGGAAGGAAGTATGGAGAAAGCTCAAAGAACTCAACCTAGACCTCCCATTTGATCCTGCAGTCCCATTACTGGGCATCTGTCCAGAAGAAAACAAAAATTTTATTATAAAGACACTTGTAGTAGGCTGTTTATCGCACCCCAGTTTACAATTGCTAAAATGTGGAAACAGCCTAAATGTCCTTCAACCCAGGAATGGATTGGTAAGCTATGGTATATGTATACCATGGAATATTACTCAGCTATCAAAAACGATGGAGACTTTGCAGCGTTTGTACTAACTTGGATGGAGGTGGAACACATTATTCTTAGTGAAACATCACAGGAATGGAGAAGCATGAATCTTATGTATTCAACTTTGATATGAGGACAATAAATGACAATTAATGACACAGTGGAGCATGGGAGAAGGAGAGAGCAGACAGAGAGAGAAGGAGGGAGGGGATGAGGGAAAGAAAACACACACAAAAAAAGGGAAAGAAAATAGTGACTAATTCTCACATGGATTGGATTCAATTTTGACCAAACTATATTACTTGAACATTAATTTTTAATTCAACTTGTTGATATGTTGTTTGGGATATTGCATCCTCAGTTATAAATGAAATATGTTTGTAATTTCCCTTTATAACAATATATTTTCTCCAATTTCAATATCAGGTGTATCTAGATCAAGTAGAATGATTTTGAAATATTCTTTTTCTATTGTCTATAGGATTTGGCATGATCTGTTTTTTGAAACGTTCTTTTACTTTTATTTGTATGGCATTAGTTGTCTAGTTTTTGAGACTTTGGAAAAAAAATAAGAAGTTAACTTATGACTTCATGCTGAGCCTCAGAGTCAAAGTGCTCTATGATGTCTTATTTGACAATGTCTGCATCGTTTTCTTGGCATTATTATTGCTAATATTGCTTGATATTTTGATGCAGTAATCATCTGTTTTCTTTTCTGAATGTATGTATCTTTGTTCATTCTTTGCATGGTTTTTGTTTCTAGTCCTTATCTTAAACATTGTTATTGTTATTGAATTTTAAGCCTTTTAAATTCTATGAAGGCAAAAAGTGGAAACCCAATTAACACATGTATTTATAAAAATAAAAAACAACAACAACAAAAATTATAAATCATTTATGGAAATAGAATCTAGGGATAGAGTTTTTAGACTACACTCCAAAAGCACTTACCATAAAGGAAAAAAATGAGAAGTTGGACTTCATTAGATTGAACCCTTTTGCTTTGCTCATCCTGGTGAGAATGTAGAATGATAAGCTAGAGTTGGAGAAGATATTCACAAATTATATACCTAACAAAAGCATATTATCAAGAAAGACTTTTAAATCTCAACAGTAAAAAGTAAACACCTACTAAAAATAGAAAATGAGCCAAAGACACAAAGAAACAATTTTCCAAGGCAATTATACTGATGGCATAATAAGCATATGAAACATATTCAACTTTGTTAATCATTAGAGAAATTCATATTAAAGTCACAATGAAGTATCACTACATTCAGAATATTAAATGCTAGTGAGGATGCAGTGGGAATATAAAATAGCAAAATGCAAAATGGTATATAGTCACCCTGGAAGAGAGTTTGGCAGTTTCTTTAAAAACCAAGCATGTTTTTATATCTGATGCTCTCCTAGGTATTATGGCAGAGAAATGAAAATTAGTTCAGGCAAAAATCTCTATATAAATATTTATAGAAGCCTTATTTATAATTAGCCACAAACTGGAAACAACCTTAATGGCCTTTAACAAGTGAGTGGTTAATATGATTCTCTCAATTGATGCAGAAAAAATGTTTGATAATATCCAGCATCCCTTCATGATCAGAACACTTCAGAAAATTGG
>CAUYRH010014144.1:0-12399 GCA_963574655.1 Perodicticus potto
TACATTAAAATCTATCATCTAAGATCCTAAACCCATTGCAATCATTTGAAACACAGTGAAGTTTTATGATGAAGTTACTGAGTATTTCCCAAGGTCACTATAATAAATGTTGTTTGATGTTTTCAGGACTTGTCTTAGTCCTCACACCTCCATACTTTATTATACACTGTTATGATGACTGTTTCCTACATTGACTCTGATTTTGGCCCTAAGCTTGAAGCATATTAGGAACATTTGCTTTAATAAAGATTGGCTTAGTGTCCAAAGTCATTCTGGTTGCTTCCTTAAATTTTCTTCCGAGATTCTACCTAGGTTTTAACTTTAATTATTAATATTAATTATTTGTAGAATCCCCATTAGTAAATTATGTTTGGCATGGGTTCCTTTCTTTTGTGCTTCCTCTATTCCTTTCTTTCATTTCTTTCTCCCTTTCTCCTTTCCTTTCTTCTATCATTCCTTCCTTCCACAGGTATAACAGAATACCTACATATGTCTAGGCCTTGTGTAAAACACTAGAAATTGAGTGATAAGTAACACCAAAATATTTAAAAACAATCAGTTTAGAAGAAAGATATATAACAAAAACATTTAGCTTTAGTATAACATTTTACAAGTTATTCACCTGCTTTTACAGGAAGCTAAATATGACAGGCAAATATTGATGGTGTTACATGTTGGCACATGAATCAATTTGCTAGGGCTGTTATAACAAGGTACCACAGGGTTGGTAACTTAAACCACAGAATTTTATTTATTTGCCATTCTGGAGGCTAAAATCTGAGATCAAGGTGTTAGCGTTAGCAGAGTTGGTCTGTGTTGAGACCTTTCTTCCCGGCCAATAGATGGCCGTCTTCTCTTTTTATCTCCACATGTTCTCTCTGTGTCAGTCTGTGTCCAATTCTCTCTTGATAAGGGGACCATGCATGTTAGAATGGGGTCGACACAAATGGCATCATTTTCACTTAACTACTTCTCAAAAGGCCAAGTCTGCAAGTAAAATAACATTAATAGATACCAGAGATTAGATCGTGGACATATGAATTTTAGAAGAACACAACTCAGCTATAATAGCACATAAGAAAATTCAGCATCAGAGTTGTGCAAATTTCCAAGGTATTGTATTCAGTAAGGGGTATACTTAGGAATTAACTTAATATCTACATAATTGCAGAGTTCATATTATTTTTACTCTACTTTCTTTGCAAACTCTTGTCTGCAAACTACTGAACTTAGATCCTGTTTTTTGTCCCCCAACACTTTTTTTCCACAAGGGTCATTTATCTCTGGTGTTCCCTAAACTTAGAGCTCGATTTTTTCTTAACCCATGACAATTTAACTTTGCTTATCTGATTATATCTTGAATTTTTTTACCAACTTTTTGCTACTTGTATTAATTTTCCTCTACTTGTATTAATTTTCACATCAGATTTGGGGTCAGAGGTATTTATTACTTACAAATATACATGCATATCTCTGAATTTTCTAGCTTTATTGTAGTTAGATGAGGCTGTATGTTTCTTTCTAGACTGTGTCCTATTAGTGGAAATGATGTGTGCTCATTTCTGTGCTTAATGAGTACCTTTCTTGCAAGTTCCTACTCTAGTCCCTCTTCCCCTGCACTGGAGACTTCAAGTTATATTTTGAGATACTAACATTATGTTATTAAATATGCCTGGATCACTGAATCACTGCCTTAAGTCACCTTACCTACGTTAGAATTTCAGAGAGCAAAAAATACAACTCTATTTTTTAAGTTAGTAATATTTTTAGATTAATTTCTTGCCACAGCATATACTTGTCTATCCTGATTAATACAGACCTGTTAGATTAAAGTAGTATTGCTTTCCTGTTTTGTCATGAATCGGTGATCCATGGTGTCTCTGAACTTATCTTCCTTACAGAGAGAGAGAGAGGTAACTTGTCTTTGTGGGAGACACTGACCTTCTCTCCAAACATTTTTGCTCTTCACAACTTCAGCATCCATCAGACCACTTGGATAGAATTGAACTGCCGTTTCCAGCCCTGCCTTGTTTGGCTGTCACCCAAATTCCATGTCTAAGAGTAGGGCACATTCCTATACCTGGATGCTCTGACTCCTGGTTCCTGCACCATAAAAACATTTCAATTTGCCTTTAAAATTGGGCCAAACAAGACTGGAAAAAAACAGCTTCAAAAAGAATATTCCCAGTTGTTAATTTAGTGGGAGCGAAGTTATGTTAGCTCATTGAAATTTAATTGCTAATGGGTTATAAGATCTTAGGAACTACAGGCCCAGCATCTGTCTCTTTTTAGTGTCTCAATTATCACCACAATAATTTAATGGCATCCTGTTGAAGAAGCATAGTTGACATGCTAATGAATGGCACCCTGCTCATTTCCATGCACTTCACATTCCCTAGGTGATAATTTAAAGCCAGACATTTTAGATTTCTATCATCACTTGGCCACACAGACTGACTTAAAGGTTGACCAAAATGATATGTTAAAAAATATGCTTAACACTAAACTGCAAATGTCTTAAACTATAGCCACTTATAATTTTATAAATATACTTCAAAACTGAGACAAGTAATGAGAATTTCAATATCTAATCTATTGTCTAATTTAAAAATTACCCTTTTGTATTTATGTTTATCTGTTTGGCTATTTCATCTGTGTTTAGTGATTTTCCCCATCTGCAATATTTTTATTTTCTAATTAATTGTTTATTTTTTGTATGCTTCATTTTTCAGATTAGACTATATTATTTGCTTTTTATTAATTTTATTTAATCAATTTAAATCAATTACACACAATTATACTGTACTCTAACTTATTATTAAATAACAAATAGCAATCGTCTAATTTTAATTTCAAGCCATGTAACATTCTTTTCAGAAAAATGGAAAATCTAAATAAATAAATAACTATATAAATATATAAACACATTTAATTCACTTCTTCAATTCCAATAATATGAAGCTGTTGTATCTTACATTGAGATTTATAACTGGATTTAGATATACAAAAGTAATCATTTTGAGGTTTTTATCTGTTATATTTGATGAGTGAAAATAAGATCATTTCCTAGAAGACACTAAGATAGCATTTTTAAGCACAGTTTCTTTCATGCCTAAGCTGTTGCCAGGATGAAGTTGACATGATAATCTTAAGCCTTTGCAAAATAAGTGTAAGTGTGGTCTAAAGAGAAGAGAACAAAAAACAAGAAGCCGTACTAAGAGAGTTAAGTTGGACATAAGGAATCATTCCTTGATGGTGACATTACTCAGTTTTACTGATAGAGGATACCCGTGAAGGGTGAGGTCTAGGAGAATGGAGGTCTTATCAAGAAGATGCCAAGAATACACCTGTGAGGTCCTTCCTATGGTGACTCAGCTCTTAGGAATTTGTAAAAACTTAACTTCCTGGGACTTGGAGGCTGGCACTTGCGTCTTCCTTAGTGAAAGCCTGGGAATCTGTAAAAGCCAGAGCAGAGCCTGCTTCTCCAATTTGATTCAAACTGACCAATGAGAAAGGTACCTGTGGGCCAGAACTTTTTGACTGGGGATAAAAAAGGTGAAGACTGAACCAGTCAGGGAGCATGGCCATTTTGAATTCTTTTTTTATGTTATTTGCTCCCCTGCCTGAAATAAAGCCCTTCCTTTCATAAACATGGTGTTTGAGTGTTCTTTCTCTCCATTGTACCTCTTCTTCCTGCAATGCTATGATAAGGTAAAGAAGGTTTCGGAATTTCCTGTATTGTAGACCTTAAGAAAGAAATAAGTAGTAATTTGTCTCATACTCTTTCCATGACATTCTGTCTGAATTTGGTCAATTAGCTATTTAGATGACTTCTTACGATTGGGCACAATTACTAAAATGGTAAACAAGAGAGGACTACTATCACGTGGGATATTTCAACTGAAATCAATGAACCCATACTGAACTATACCTACAAGTTGCAACTTCACACAGGAGTCTGAAACTTGTACATCCTGGCAACTTAGATTGGTGATGTTTCTGGAAGATGAGATCCAAGGAGAGAAAGAACACCCAAACACCATATTTAACAGGAAAAAGGCTTTTATTCAGCTGTCAGAGCTAACGGCATAGAATTCAAAATGGTCACGTTCCCCCACTGACTTGGTCTTTCCCTTTTTATCTACAGTCAGAAAGTTCCAACCCATGAGTACCTTTCTCCTTAGTCAAGCAGGAGAATCAAGCAGGAGAAGCTGTTCCAGCACCGTTAGAAATACAGGATTTCATGGAAGAGGAAATTTCCAGGTGCCAGAAAGTTAATTCTACAAACTCCTAAGAGCTGAATCACCATGGAGAGGACACTGCAGGTGAGTCCTTCGGATCACCTTGAGAAGACCTCTGTTCTCCTAGAACTCACCCTTCCCTGGTGTCCTCTCTCAATGTGAAGAATATTACCTGAACTTCTTCTAATGTAAGTAAAATCCATTTCTTCTGATTCTTTAAGGCAAATGAAAGAAAGAGTCAGGCAATTGCCTAGAAATCTTTGGAAACCTCATCAATAACCTAAAGGTGCTTCTCCTTCATAGGCAATAGGGGCTGCAGATGGAGGAGAGTTAAGTTACTGGCTTCACAGCCGGTTCTCCTAGGACCCAGAGATCCTTGTCAAAGTTAAATAATGTAGTTCAGCCCAAAGAGCTGTACCTAATTGACATAGCACAGAGCAGAATTTATTGTCTCACCAGTAGCAGGTGAGAGAGCATGTGCAAATTCTGTAACTATTATATAGACTATAGAGCAGGCCTCCCAGACACAGCTACCTTAAATTCCCCTTTTACGGGGAGAAAATAAAATTGAATTCATTCTTCCTAGGACTGGTTAAGAAAGTCCTCAGCTTCAATATGCTATATGTAGATGCATTCATATTGGAAATTCAAAATAAAAAGTATAGTCAGTGAAAATAGTTTTCAATTAAATAGACTTTATCAAAAAAGCACCAGTTGGTTAAAGATACATGAGAGGACTGCTAAAGATAAAGAATTATACAATTGCACACGAACTATATGTCCACCCTGTATATAGGTAACTAAACTTACCTGACATTTGCACATATGATTTGGGATCACCCATCATAGCAATTAAAAACGAGTGCTTATTAAGTACTCTTATTCCATTTAAGCTAATAAATATTATACACCTGCTATATGTAAGGTGATTTAATGCATGCTGTGATGGATACAGAGGCAAAGTTTGTATTCAAAAAAGATTTATAATTAGGGGAAGAAAAGGTAGGATCTAACATTTATTGGAACTTAACTATGTGACATGCACTGTGCTAGGCATCTTTCACGTGTCATCTCATTTAACCATTGAAATTAAATAACATTGTCTCCATTTCCCTTTTTCACAGCTGAGAAAACTGATAGTCAAAAAAATGAAATGACTTGTCCCAAATTGTGCTTTGCATACCTGATTCAGCCATGACAGCACACAGATATTTATAATACAAAGAATAACATGACTGATGTGCTGGGAAAATAATAGAGGTTATTATGTGTTCCATCCCCTTTAACACAGGTATTTAGTTTAATGAACTAGAGTTTAGTTATAAATGTATGTCATTTTACTCACCTTTGTGTTTTGTATTTAAACTGGTTCAAATTTCCATTTCACCAAATCATCTCCTCTTCCATTCTTTTTGATATTGTTAAATGGTTACTCTATCCCTACAACTCAACAGACTAAGACACATAGTTATTCCTGGCTCGTCTATTCCTTTATCATCACGTATTCCCTCAATTAACAACATCTGCCAATTCCACCCTTAAAATACACTAAAGTTTCATTGTTTCGCTTACTGCCATTGCTCTAGTCCAAGTCCCTATGTTCTCATATCTCTTTTCTATAGTGTTAGGATAGTTTCCTCATGAATCTAGCTGCTTCTGCCCTAGTACTTCTGAGTCTCTTCTCAATAGAACTACCAGAGTGACTATTAAAACAAGTTATGTCTAATTATTCTCAGCTCAAAACATTCCATGGCACTCAATCTCGTTCAGAGTCAAAGGCAAAGTTCTTACATGGCCCCAATCATCTGGTGACATGCTATATTTATGAACTCATTTCTACCACTTCTTTTCACTCAGTTGCAGTCACAGTAGCCACCTTGTTTTTCCTGAAATACATCAAACATGTACTTATCTCATGGTCTCAGGTTCCATTTCCCAGTAACATTCTTCCCCAAACATTTTCTTGAGAGAGGAATATCTATCAGACTCCATAAAAAATTCATATCATCTGAACTATCAAGCTACCTCCTAAGAGTTACTCCTAAGTAAATAACCCAATGTATGCCCAAAGTTTTACAGACAGGGATAGTAAGTAGTAGAATATATTTTTGAATATTATCAAGATACAGAAAAAATATAAATGCCAATATTAAGGGTTGGTTTAAATTCATTACAGCATCTTGATTCCATGGGCAGGTTACTGTTCATCCATTGAAAACAATATTGTAGGACAATGTATGTTGACATGGGGAATATTCCATCATGTTATCATTTTATAAAAAGATAAAAAACATGTCTGAGCCAAACAAAGAAGCAAAACAGTCAGATAACTCCTTAGGCCTATATTTATGGGACCCTAGAACATCACTAGGAATATAGTAAGGTTAAGAATAACCAGTTATTCAGGAACCTACAGGAATAGTACAATGTCAGGGGAAAAATACTTCAGTGTGATAACTGTGGGTCCAGAGTGGTGAGATTCCCCACCACACACACTTACTCACCAAGCGCACACTCTGAAAATACATGACCACATAACTTCCTATGTGACTTTAATTTGGATCTGGGAGGGATACAAATTTTAGCAGAGTAGTACAAAGAGTAGGCAAAGCTTAATCCATGCCACTAAGAGTCCTATGATCTTTTTTCACATGATATTTTATTTATTTTTTTATTGAATCATAGCTGTGTACATTAGTTCAATCATGGGGTACAGTGTGCCGGCTTTAGATTCCACTTTCTCAAGAAATACAAGTGTGAAGTGGTGAATGCCAAATAATTGTCATGAGACCCTAAAAGGGGCAGCTGAGGACCCAACGTGTGGCCTGACAGTATTTGGGTTATGCAAGAGGGTGATGAAAAGACTAAATTCACATGGCTGGTTAGACATGGGGAAAATTGTAATGCACCAAGTCAAAGGGATTACAAAAAATACAATGTTTTTCTTTCACACTCAAGTTATATACACTTAATCTTATCCATGAGCCTCACAGATGTCAAAAATCTTTAGTATATTAAAACTCTGGGAGTAGATGAGAGTTAGGGATGTTCACTACTCAGATTACTTGATAATATAAAATTTTTTTTTATAACTTACATAGCTATTTTGATTCAGCTACATCAAAATATACCCCAACATCTAAATATTCATGTCAAATTGGTCATTTCAAAACATTTTGCTTCATAAACAAGATCTTGGAATCTAGCAAATAAAACTTACTCTGAAGGATGAAATTGGCTCATTGCAAGGATGAAAGTAAAAGAATTTTCAGCATAATTAAACCCAACCCCTTTGGCAACATAACCCAATTTGTGTTTTCTTGTGCTAGACAGAAAATAAAAGAATGTCCTTCATTAATTGGTTATCATTATTCTGAACATGCCAAAAAATATTTTAAAAGACATATTCAGAGAGTTGGGATCAGAAAGTCAGGGGTTTAAATCTGGCTCAGGTTGGCTGGACAGGAATGAAAGTGATTACTACTTGAGGCTCTCTCTGATGGATTAATTAGCAGTGAAGGAAGCAACTACTTGCAGCAAATGGTATTTTATAAACAATTTCAATTAGATGAATGATCAGTTGACTACAAAAATCACTTATTTAAGTAGGACCAATTTCTCTCCACTGAAAGGTGACTGCATCCTGTGACAAAGTTCCTTAAACTTTTCCACTGAAGCTTTCTAAAGGCGTAGAAGAATCTACAAGTACCTTAAACCAGGGGTAGCTTGGAGCTTTTTACACATCAGTCATCATGAACTAAAAACCTCCTAAATATTTTAGTCTTGAAAATTGAAGCCAAGATTGCATTTAAGTTCATACTATTTCCATGTTTAATTGATATAAAAATTATTTAATTGACTACTATAAATGAAAAAATTAATGTTTCAGAAAAATGTATTTCTTATATCTTGTAGCTCAGGATAGAATGCTGCATTTCCACCAGGATTGCTTACACTTAGGCACTCACTGACACCAGGGGCTGCTTATAAAGCACAGGAAGAAAAGGAATTTTACATGGGTTTGGACTTCTGTAGTTGCTAATGATTTGGAGTGATTCTTCTGATCTGTCTCAATGTCCATATCTTTATATTTCAAATATTAATAATTCTTTTATCATAATAAACATATTATGAAATTTTATAAAATAATGTGCATAAAATGCCACATGTGGTCTACACCCATACCACTCTGAATGCACCTGATCTTGTCTAAAATTCATATGTAAATTATAAAGTACTGTAAAATTATCCAGAGCACTATGAGCCTAATTTATTATATATTAATCAATTTACTAAGACAGCTGTATTTTATTAATATATTGGAGATTGTTTGTATAAGGAAACATAACTGCAAGCAGAGAAAAAATCAGGTGGATAATTTCAAATTACAGATTTACTGGTTATTTATCACCATAAAAACAAAAGCCAGAATGTAATTTAGCCTAACCTTTATCCCAAATAAAAGAATTCCCTTTTCAACATTGACTGTACCATTTGCTTAATCATTTCCAGTAACAAGGAGATCAAAACATATTAAGACAGATTTTCACATCCAATTATTAGAAATTCTTCATTTATTGATTTCTAATTGCTGTTAATGATTTAATTCAGGGGTGTCCATCCCATGACATATGGGCTGCGTGTTGATTTTGTGAGGACTTTTTTTTTTTTGCTTATCTGTAGTGTTGGATATCAGAAAAAAGATGCATAAGTTACATAGGCCTTTCTTTTTCTTTTTTTTTTTTTTGCTAATCAGCTTTCATTAGTGTTTGTGGACTCTGGAGATAGTAAACTAGACTATCTTACTAAATCAGCTATTTAAATGCCATGGGATTTTGGACATGTGTCCTAATTTTTTCACGTGTCTTAATTATCTGTATACAATATGGGAATAATAGTACTAGAATATGGTGTTGCATGCGTATTAAAAGAAAGAGCACATATGTGGCAGAGCCTGCCAACTGTCCATCAAAATCCTCCCTTCTTTAAGACCATAGTTGAGTGATAATATCCCAACTGTGAATACAGGGAGATATGGCCGTGGGACTTGGTAATTTCTAAAACAACCACTTACGTTATGTTTGCAAATGGTAGAATTTCTGATAGCCTGGGTCTCTAAATGACTGTGTGTGTGTGTGTCTCTGTGTCTGTGTTGTTAGGGAATTAGAGTGGACATATAAACAGATCATTTCTTCTTCCTCCCTGGGCCCAGAGGGTGACATGGCTGGGGCACTACTGACCTCACTATGGAATCTTTTGCTTAATAAAAATACAGTAAATCACTCCTTGAAAATGCAAACTCATTTTGTGAGTGATTATCCCCCATATTTCTGTCTTATCTGGAGACCACTCATGACTCTTCACTCATCTAAATTGTGCCTTTTCAAAGTTTGACTTTTCCTGCTTTTTCTTGAAGTTTTTCTGACTTTTCCTTATAAAGACAGCATTCTTTGTTTACATGGTGCAAGTCATCACTTACACAGGTTACAAAGAGTTGGTGTTTACTTTTTAAAATATGCCTTCTAGGGAAATGGAGCAAGATAGTAGATCAGAAGGATTGTTCAGGTGAGCTCTTCTAGAGTGACTGGGGAAAAACAGAGAACCCAGCCATACCTGGCATGGGGACCATACCCAAAGTTGTAGCTCAGGGAGGACAGGGAGGAGGTCATGAACTGGATACAATGTATGATCCAGAGCAGCAGAAATCTGATGACTTAGGCAAGTGATTGTGACCTGCTGTGATTGACTGGCACCCCACAGATGTCTGGGATGGAAGAAAGCCCTTTGGGAGCTTTCAGTTGTTGGGGAAAGTTGTCTTTAGAGTAAAATTTATTGCATTAGACTTCTACATTCAAAAAAAAAAAAAGAATGACAGCACATCAGCAAACTCACAAACCATCTCATAGAATTGGAAAAAGAACAATCTAATCCCAAACCCAGCACAAGAAAATAAATAACCAAAATTAAATAACAGATTAAGGCAATTGAAGACAAAAGGATTATTCAGAAAATTAACAAAACAAAAAGTTGGATTTCTTTAAAAAATAAATAAAATATATAAACCTTTGGTCATATTAATAAGAAACAGAAATGTAAAATCTCTAATAACCTCAATCAGAAATGATAAAGGGGAAATAACAACAGATCTCACAGAGATACAAGGGATTATCTCTGAGTACCACCAGAAACTGAATGCCCCGAAATTTGACAATGTGGCATAAATAAATCAAAACCTGGAATGACACCCTCTCCCTAGACTTAAACAAGAAGAAATAGATCTGTTGAACAGACCAATTTCAAGAACTAAGATCAAAAAAATAATAAAAATATCTCCCCCCCCAAAAAAAATGCCCTGGTCCAGATGCCTTCATGCCAGATTTCTATCAATTCTTCAAAGAAGAATTTATTTTTATACTGCAGGAATTATTCCAAAAAACTGAGAACAAAGGAATCTACCCCAGTATGTTCTACAAAGCAAACATCACTCTGATACTAAAACCAGGGAAAGACCCAACTAAAAAGGAAAACTACAGACCAATTTCAATAATGAATATAGATTCAAATATTCTCAGTAAAATCCTAGCCAATAGATTACAATTTCTCAATTAAAACAATCATAGATCATGATCAAGTATGTTTTATGCCAAGGATCCAAGACTGATTTAACATACGCAAGTCCATAAACATAATTCAACATATCAACAGAAGCAAAAAAAAAGAACATATGATCCTCTCAGTAGATGCACAAAAGCATTGGGAAAAAATATTTTCTAATTAGAACACTTAAGAATTTAGGCATAGGTGGCACATTTCTTAATCTGACTGAAGCCATCTATGACAAACCCACAGTTAATATTATACTGAATAGGGAAAAACTGAAAGATTTTCCACTTAGAACTGGAACCAGACAAGGTTGTTCTCTATCATCACTACTATTCAACATAGAGATGGAAGTTCTAGTCAGTACAATCAAGCACATAAAGAAGGAAATAAAGGGCATCCAAATGGGGGCAGAGGAGGTCAGACATTCACTCTTTGCCAAACATACAATCTTATACTTACAGAACTGCAAAGACTCAACTACAACATTCCTAGAAGTGTTAAAAAATACAGCAATGTCTCAGGATATAAAATCTATGGCCACAAATCAGTAGCCCTTGTATATGCCAATAACAGCCAAGATGAGAACCCAATGAAGGAAAAAATTCCCTTCACAGTGGCTTCAAAAAAAAAAAAAGAAATACTTATGAATATACCTAACAAAAGAGATGAAGGACCTCTACAAAGAAAATTACAAAATCCTAAGAAACAAAATTAGTCATCAGTATTATTAACATGACTTAGTGTTTGGGAACCTAGTCTGGCCGCTACTAATCTCTAATGTTCGTAAGTCACCTGTTTGGTAATCTATTGTTGAATTGTGTTGTGCATTAATATCAAGATCATAGGTATGGAATTTCTGGCTTCAGTATTTTTTAAAAAGAAAATATGAATATGCCTGTTTTTGTTCTACTGTCAGTTCATGCTGGTTTAATTATTAGGTGGACCAAGAAAGATATGCAGCACCAGCAAAGCAGAGATAAAGATTTTAGGAAAAAAAAGTATAAATCTCTCAAAAGAAAACAAAATATCAGAGTGATTATCAGGGGAAACATCAGACTTTTTAATTTAATTCATAATTACTTTGCTGTTCAGTTTGCTTTCTCTTTTCATTACACATGAGAGGTGTGAAGGTCATCACTTCATGAGTCCTCAGGTCCTTTAAAATTTGCATCTCGTCTTCTGGCACTACTCTTACTCTGACCACATCTTCAGGTATCACTGATAAAAATCTGTATGCACATGTTAAAACTTATTTGGGAGCTTTATTTAATTTATCTGAATTAGCAATGTTTCAAGTCTTGAAAGGAAGCACTTGCATTCCAAGATAAATTATTGCTCCCTGGAAATATTTTAGATTTGTGTTTTAATGTCATGTCTTAAACCTAACTCATAACAACACACTGCATTCTTTGTTATTTTTTTTTCAATTTACAACATCCATGCATTTGTTCAAACAATGTGATTAAGTTATAAAATGAACATACTAATTATGGAAATCATTTCCAAATCACGATCCAAGATCTGTGCTCTATTAATATAGTTTCTTCTAAAATTT
>CAUYRH010014148.1:0-32395 GCA_963574655.1 Perodicticus potto
CACAAAGTAATGAGAAAGTCTCTTGAATGTTATCGCAATCAGGTTGATGAAAATATCTCTGATTGTATCTTAAGCCCGTACACTGTACCCCATGACTGAATTATTGCACACAGATATGATTCAATAAAAAAAAAAAAGAAAATTGAAAAAAAAAAAAGATTTATTTAAATTTAAGTTCAAAAGAGGGGAGTCAGAAGGCAAAGTAACGATGAATCATATCCCAGAAGGGACCACTCAAAAGAAATAGGCATAGTTACCTAACTTGAGGATGAAAAGAAATATGCCAGGTGAGTTCTCTTAATATTAAGGATCATCATGCATGAAAATAATCATACCTGTGCTCATATGTAAAAAGAAAATAAAGTACGATTACTATGTAGAAGCCAAATAGAAACCAATTTCAGCCCAATTAAATGAAGAGCTTTCCCATAATCACAACAACCCATAGATATTTGGGAATGCTGGGGGTAGTATCATTGGAGAGTGGTAATGAATTCCCTGACACTGGATGTATACAAGCAAAATTTTATATGGGAGAATGAAGAGGATAGGCTCAGAATTTGAATAGAAATAAGTTCTGATTCTCATTCTGCCAGTCATCAATTGTTTTCTCTTATTTTTTTCTTTTACAGATAGCTAGTAAATAACAAATTGTTGTTTCTTAATATTTATGACCTAAGTCTTTATGTGTAGAAGAGAGTTAATTTTAATATTTAATAGAGTTACAAATAACAAAGAAAAAATACACATGAAAGACTTCCAAAGGAGATGCTAGATGACCCTATTTGGTGGGGATAGTGAAGTGGGATATATCATTAGCTAGGAAAAGAGGGAAGAATGGGCATGATAAAGGGTTCTGTGACTCTAAAATTTTAATGTTCCTTTAAGCAATATATATGTATGGTCATATTCAAAGTTTCCTTCTTTATGTTCCTGGAATTTGTAGGATTTTGATTTTTGGAATTTTTAGGATTTTGGTTTCAGTATATTCTTTTTTTGGTTTGGACACTGGTAGAATTTATCACAAGTAGAATTAACTAGGTACAAGCTTACTTGATGATTAATCATAATTATAACAAGTTCTCACAACACTATAGCCCTTATTTGAGTGCTAAGGAAACTCTTAGTTTATGGATATATTTTCCACCAATTCAATCATCATTTATTATAATTGTACTACTTCACAGAGTTTGAATTTTGTATAAGCCAATTCAGACATTCCTCCATCTTGGGAATCAAAGCAATTATAACCAT
Organism: Perodicticus potto; assembly: GCA_963574655.1. Lineage (NCBI taxonomy): Eukaryota > Metazoa > Chordata > Mammalia > Primates > Lorisidae > Perodicticus > Perodicticus potto. The sequence continues at coordinate 1,255 of CAUYRH010014148.1, forward strand.
AATACCAAAAGATCAGTTTTTAAATAATCAACATTATCACTATAATTATTTAGTCAACAAAAGAGGACACTTACAAAGTAAGGAGCTTTTATAGCCAGGGTATTATTAAATATAAATCCCCAAAGGACAAATTCATAGAAGAGTGAACAATGTGTTCTATTAAAAGTAGTAATTTGTTGACAAATTCTGTATGTAATAATGTACAATTATGAAAACCAATTTGGCTTTGCTGTTACCAAAATCTTTTTGCAAAAACTTACATTTTTTTTTTTTTATGTCTTTGCAGACATTTAAAGACAGTTTTGGAGGAAGGGTGGAGGGAGGGTAATTGGTGGGACCACACCTATTGTTCATCTTACAAGGGTATGTGTGAAATTTACTAAATGTAGAATATAAATGTCTTAACACAATAACTAAGAAAATGCCATGAAGGCCAGTTTGATGAAAATATTTCAAATTGTATATAAAACCAGCACATTGTACCCCATGATTTTATTAATGTACACAGCTATGATTTAATAAAAAATATATAGAGAAATAAAATAAATAAAACTAAACAAAAACAAAAACAAACAAAAAAAGACAGTTTAGTTCTTTCCTTTGTCCAAATAGAAGTGGTTAAACATAAATTATCTTTAATTCCTACAAAACTATTCTTATACTTATGGCTTATATCAAGGCCATTTCTCCTAGTGAAAATATAGAAACCTTTTTGTATTATCCTGCTCAGTATGGTAGCCATTAGTGATATGTAGCTATTAGGTTCTTGACACATGGCTACTAAAACTGAGGAAATGAATTCTGAGTTTCATTTTAGTTAAATTAGGTTAAATTTAAAACTGAATTTCTATTAAACATAACTTTATGGTTTTAATGGTACTACAATTATATTTAACTATTGAAAAGTTAGCACCTGAATTGAGTTGTGCTGACCATAATCATACAGAGTTCAAAGATGTAACATAAAAAAATAGAAAATATTTTAATTTTATATTGTTTGTTAAACAACATATTTTGGATGTAGTAAGAAAAAACTATGCATTTTTTAACTCATTTCTTTTTACTTTTTTAATGTGGGTACTAGAAAATTATAAATTATGTATGTGGTTCACATTATATTTCTGTTTAACAGCATTAATACTACAACACAGAAATACTTACCTGAGTCCTACTAAATCAGATTTATACTCCTATAGGTAACATTAACAAGCACTAACAAAGCTGGGGGAGGGGGGAACCTTTTTTGAAATAAAAGTAGAAGGTAGTTGGAAGGAAGTTGGCCCTTGAAAGAAGGGCATTTCACCAGATAAGCTTTATTAAGCTTTGCACCTGTGGGAATTCTCCAATCTGAGGGTAAATGAACAGACAAAACTTAAGCAGAAAGTCATAGGAAAAAGAAATAGAAGCCAGAGGATGGAGTTTAAGTTTATCAGAACAGCTAGAAAGTAAAAAGAAAATTCTAGGAAGGGAAAAATATAGGAAGTTCCTATATCTGCATATGAATACCTCTCTGGTCCTGCTAAACATTTTTATTTCACTTATAAACACAAATTTGGTAATCTCTAAGGTACACAGTGTAAGGGAGGTTGAAAGAACTGAGTAAATATCTCATTCAGAACATGCAGTATATAATGATAAATAAGTAGACTAACAAAGAAATAACAAAATATAGTCCATAATCAAAAGAAAAAACAGCCAATAGTTACTGAACCTGAAATGTTCAAGATGTCAGAATTTGCAGGCAAAGAATTGAAAGGGTTTGTTAAATCTGTGTTTTATAATGTAAAGGGAAATGTGTTACAATGAATAAAGAGGCAGGGAAACTAGGCAGGAAAATGTAAACTCAAAGAATAGAATGAAAATTCTACAATTAAAAAGCAAATTACCTAAAATGAAAATTTTCTTAAAAAGGATTTAAAAGATTACAGACAACAAAAAGATCAGTGAATTTGAAGATAGATTATCTTCTAAAGGTTAGTATCTAAAGACAAATAGAATATTAATAGAAATTACCCAATTTAGAGAACAAAATCTGAAAATCAATCAACAGAGCCTCAGAGACTCATGGGATAACATCAAGTGATACAAACATATCTAACAACTTCCATGCTATATAACTGGAATAAACATAGTAAACATTCATCAGGTCCTTCAGACCTTCCTTAAGAAATGGGACAAGCTATATAACTGGAGCAAACATAGTAAACATTCATAAGATCCTTCAGACCTTCCTTAAGAAATGGGACAAGCATCAACACCTTCCTTAAGAAATGGGACAAGCATTAAGTAATATGTACAATAAGATCAAGAATTTTCTGTATGCCTAGCAGCATTCTGACAGAAGCAGAGTGGTGGGCAGACAAAGCAGATTTTCTAGAAAAAGACTAAAACCACTGAAAAGATTGTGAGAAGACCTAAATGTGTTGAGCCCAAAAGCAGGTCTAAGAGAATGCTGACTACTAAGAGATGTGACAAGTTTAAGTTAGAGATAATAAGAGAAAGAATCAATTGTTCTAATTCTAAGCTTCATCTTAGAATGAAGGCATTAGGTCTTCTTATGAAGACAATAAAATCTTGAGTTTACATTGGGAGTATTTGTACACTGGAAGTCCTAGATCAGGGAAGAGAGAGAACAAAGTAGAAAAGCATAAGGGGAAAAAGTGGCCAAGTATTCATTAAACTTAGGGAGGGAGGTAACAAAGTTTTACAACCAATGAGCTCAGCAAATCTTAATCAGGATAATTACAAGACAAACCACATTAAGGAATACCATAGTTTAATTTCTGAAAACCAAAGATAACCAGATCATCCTTAAGGAAGCCACAGAAAAAGATAAATGGCCTATTACCAACAATACGAATGATTGCCAATATCTCAAAAACAAAGGAGAATAACATTTAACATAGTAAAAGGAAAATAATCTTTCCTAGAATCCTATGTCCAGTGAAAATAATCTTCAAAATTAAAATAAAGATATTTTCAGACAAGTAGAAAGTTCAGTGATGTATTGCTGACAAATCTATACTTCAAGTAATACTAAAGCACAGTAGCCAAATTAAGGAAAAAAATAACACACTGATACTCAGGACTCCAGAAGCTAATGCAGAACAGAACACCAAAAAATCATAAATGTGGGTAAAAACCAAGAGTCTGTATATTTTTATATATTGTTTTTATTTAAAAGGCATAACTATATGAAAATATTTTTAAGCACTTTAACACTGAATATAATGCTGTGTATAGTAGTTGTAATATATATATCAATGGCCTGAAGGATGGGTAGTTAAGTGGAACTGTGATGGTGCATATTTGTCTTGCATGGATTAATAAGATATTAACTCTAAGTAGACTATGATACTGTGATAGGTTAAAATCCATGTTGTAATTACTAGAGCAATCAAAAATAAACAGGTATGGTTGAAAAGCTAATAGAATTGGCTATTAACAAAATATTTTATCAACATAAAGGAACTCTGTAAAGAAAGAATTAGTAAACAAGCCAGCCAGCCTGAAAAAAATAGAAATAGCAAAATGGTAACTTAAGTCTATCAATAAATAAAAATGGATTGAATACTCCAATACAAAGATTATTGGACTAAATATAAAAAGAACTAATCATAATCATTCCTCAGTATCCCCGTAGGGGATTGGTTTCAGGATGCTTCATGGATATCCATGGGTGCTTGAGACATAAAATGGGGTTATATTTACATATAACCCACACATAACCTCCTGTATGTACTCATATGTCACTTAATGATGAAGATACATTTTTTTTTTTTTTGAGACAGAGTCTCACTTTGTTGCCCTTGGTAGAGTGCCATGGCGTCACAGCTCACATCAACCTCACACTCTTGGTTTTTTTGTGATTCTCTTGCCTCAGCTTCCCAAGTAGTTCAGACTACAGGCACCTGCCACAACCCACGACTATTTTTAGAGAAGGGGTCTCACTCTGGTTCAGGCTGGACTTGAACTCATGAGCTCAGGCAATCCACCTGACTTGGCCTCTTAGAATGCTGTATTACAGGAGTGAGCCCCCCTGCCCGACCCAATGGTGAAATTCACCATTGTGCAAACATCATAGAGTATACTCAGACTTAAATAGGATGACCTACTATACTTAGCCTACACCCAGACTAGATTGTGTATCTTCTTGTTCCTAGGCTACAAGCCTGTACGACATGTCACTATACTGAATACTATAGGTAATTGTAACAGTACGGAGTATCTGTGTATCTAACATATCTAAACATAGAAAGGTAGAATAAAAATATGGTATTATAATTTTACAAGACCATCATATATGTGGTCCATTGTTGACTGAAATATAATTATGCTGTGCATGATTGTATTTTAAATCACCTCTAGATTACTTGTAATACCTTACCAAATGCAATGTAAATGCTATGTAAATAATTTTTATTTGTATTTTTTATCACTGTATATTTTTACTAGTTTTTTTTCCCTAAATATGTCCTGTCCATGTTTGGTTGAATCCACATACAGAACTCACAAAATGTTGACTACTGATACGCTGTCTAAACATGATAACATTTAAAGACAAAAGTAATCTAAAACTAAGAGGATACAAAAGAAAAATCCCAGTACATTATGTAAATAACATAATAAAGCTTGATTGACTATATTAATATCAAAAATACTGAATTTAAGGAAAAATGTGCCACTGGAGATAATGAGTAATATTTTATAATGCTACTTTTCCAAGAAGGTAATAATTATAAATTGATATGCCTATTAAGAGAGCTTCCAAAAACATCTAGCGAAATTGAAAGACCTAAAGGGAGAAATAGACAAATCTACAATACTCATTAGCAATTTTAACACTCCTCTTTGTGCAACTTACAGAGCAGTCAGACACACACACACGCCTGCACGCACACACATACACACAAAACCAGTAAGAACATAGATAATTTGAACATTATTCACCACTTTGTCCTAGGTAGCATGTTAAAAGCAATACAAAAGGCATCTGTAGAATAGTCTTTCCAAGGATACAGGAAATGTTTGATAAAAAAGGCCAGATCATGTGCTAGACCATACAGTTCAAATATTCTCAGAAAGTTTCAAAAGATTGCTATATTAGAAAAAATGTTTCTGACCACAATGGAACTGCAAATCAACAAAACTATCTATAAAAGACATACCTATATATTTGAATATTAAACAGTATACATATAAATATCTTGGAGGTCAAAGAAGTTACAGAAATTAAAAAATATTTCAAATTGAGTGAAGCTGAAATTTGTTAGCGTGTATTTCCACCTTATGAAGCTAGAAAAGTATGAGCAAATATAGAAGAAAATGCTAAAGAACAGAAATAAATAAAATAGAAAAAAGTTTTATTAAACTGATTAATCTCTCACAAGAATGATCATGAAAAAGAAAAAAGGACAATTATTAACATCAGATATAAAAGAGGAAAATCATTACAAACCCTACAGATATTAAAAAGATAATATACTGTTAAATAAAAAAACATAAAACTGCAAAAGAGGAGACATAGAAGATTCCTTTGAGTGAGAAGGAAAGTAAAATTTATTCATATCTCATTTTCTCAAAAAGACAAACCAGAATTGACTGAGCCTTGTTACCTACAGAGTAGATATTGAGTTAAAAGATAGGGAAATGGGGCAAGATAGAAGGCTGGCAGATGTTGGAAGAATGATATTTTGGAATATAGATTTTTGTAGAGCCTGACTTTACTTATGAAACCATATTAATGCTTATCATACTTAAAAAATACATAAATAAAAATCAACAAGGATGAAGAAAAAGTATGAAATAAAAAAAAACAATTCAAATGAATATCAATCACACAGATGAGGACCAACGAACCACTCCAAGTAATCTTTTTTGAGACAGAGCCTCAAGCTGTTGCCCCGGGTGGATTGCCGTGGCATCACTGCTCACAGCAACCTCTATTGTCCTGCCTCTGCCTCCCAAGTAGCTGGGACTACAGGTGCCCACCACAACGGCCGGCTATTTTTTGGTTGCAGCCATCATTGTTGTTTGGCCGGCCCGGGCTGGATTTGAACCCGCCAGCTCAGGTATATGTGGCTGGTGCCTTAGCAGCTTGAGCCACAGGCACTGAGCCCTAAGTAACTTTTAACATATTACTTTCACTCTATACCGTCAAGTTGAAAACAAGAGCAGTACACACAAGTTAAAATCTCTAATAGGTGTGCTTTTAGTTTTATGGGTTAGCAATACTAAAATTATTTCACGTATATTTTAAAATACAAGTAATCAATAAATACATTTTGGATAATGAGCGCCAGATTTCCTGATGTCACAGAAGCAAATCTCGAATATAGTAAGGGGAAAGGCTCAAATTAATTCTGTGAGACTGGACTGGAATCGGAAGAATCAATAGGAATTCCTAGCTCTAGACATAGATGCATGTATGTATACATACACGTTTCTTACCTCAGTCTACTTAGGGAGCTTACAGGCAATGAAACTTAGTTGCAAAGAGAATAGCTCGTATCATAATTTCTAAATACCATTCTCAATTAAAAGACCCAGCATTGTGTGGTGAAAAGGCTAACTCCAGGGCCAGGTCAAACAAAATACACCATGAACCTGGAACATGCCATAGGTAAAGAAGTGTTCAAAGAATGACTAGGACATGTCAAAGCATATAGAACCTCGTTGAAAGGGATTCACCATGACCAAATTTGGGAAAACTTGAGCAAAAACAATTACCTGTCATATTTTACCATGTATAATCCATACCTCTTTGCCCAAATTGTTGAGGAAAAATAAGGATATGCATTATACACAGCTAATACTAATTCCATATCTATGTTTTTGTTTCTGGGTGGTGGGGGTTGCAGTTTTTTGCCTAGGCCGAATTTGAACCCGCCATCTCCAGTATATGGGGCCGGCACCCTACTCCTTTGAGCCACAGGCGCCACCCCGTATCTATGTGTTTTTAATTCTTATTTATTTATTTATTTATTTATTGTAGGTTTTGGCCAGGGCCGGATTTGAACCCACCACCTCTGGTATATGTGGCTGGCGCCCTACTCTTTGAACCACAGGTGCCGCCCTTATTAACTCTTTTACCTATGCTTATACATTGAAAGCATAACTCTAAAAAGCAAAAGTGATATCTGTATGCAAAATAATACCCTGAAATATTGTGGTAATTGGGTCTGTTAAACTTGTAATGAAAGCATTTTCAGCTAACAAAAAGATATTTTTCTTATACTTTAGGCAGAATCTAGCAATCTGATATTTTTACAAAAATTAGAAAATTTCAAGATCATTTAAGCTAACAGTTATTGAAAATGCTGAAGTGCATGGCAACAGAGCTGCCAAGAGATACTGTGGGCCTCCTCCCACAGAGAGTGTCATCAGATTGTGGAGGCAACAGGAAGAAAAGATTCTTCAGACACCAAGACACAAGAAGACAACGTGGGGGAAACCTCCAGATTGGCCAGAAGTGGAGCAGGAGGTAAAGATCTGGATTCTGTAGCAACAAACTGAGACTTTTTGTTTTTTTCCTGAAAGTTTGGGTGAAAAACATGAGTGCACATTATACATGGCAAAATATGGTATAAGCAAAATTGATCATCCTCTAGCTAATCAGAAACAAAAGAGAAAGCATTCTAATAAGCTCAATTAAAAATGAAAAAGAGGAAATTACTACTGATATCACGGATATACAAAATGTTATCTCAGAACATTATAAAAACCTTTATGCTCACAAACTTTAAAACATGGAGGAAATCTACAAAACAGCACATTGTACCCTGATTGCATTTATGTACAAAGCTATTATTTAATAAAAATAAAAAATAAAAATTTAAATAAATTTTGGAAACACACAACCTCCCTAGGTTCAATCAGGAAGACATTAATAAACTCCAACAGACCAATATCAAGCACCAAAATTGAAGCCAATTAAAACATCTTCTAACAACAAAAAATCCAGACTATCTTCTGGATATATACCTAGTAGAGGACTTATAGGATGAAATGGCAGGTCTATTTGTAGATCTCTAAGTATTCTCCAAACCTCTTCCCAAAAGGAACGTATTAGTCTGCATTCCCACCAGCAGTGCAGAAGTGTTCTCTTTTCTCCACATCCATGCCAACATCTCTGGTTTGGGATTTTGTGACGTGGGCTATTTGTACCAGAATGTTTATTGAAGCTCAATTCATAATTGCTAAGTCATAGAAAAAGCCCAAGTGCCCATCGACCCATGAATGGATTAATGAATTGTGGTATATGTACACCATGGAATATTATGCAGCCTTAAAGAAAGATGGAGACTTTACCTCTTTTGTGTTTACATGGATGGAGCTGGAACATATTCTTCTTAGCAAAGTATCTCAAAAATGGAAGAAAAAGTATCCAATGTACTCAGACCTACTATGAAACTAATTTATAGCTATCATATGAAGGCTATAACCCAATTATAGCACAATAATATGGGGGAAAGGGCAAGAGAGGGGAGAGGAGGGGGGAGGATGCGTGGGGGAAGGGTAATTGATGGGACCACACCTACAGTGCATCTTAGAAGGGTACAGGTGAAACTTACTAAATGCAGAATATAAATATCTTAACACAATAACTAAGAAAATGCATGAAGGCTATGTTAAACAGTTTGATGAAAATATTTCAGATTGTATATGAAACCAGCACATTGTACCCCATGGTTGCATTAATGTGCACAGCTATGATTTAATAAAAAAGAAGAAAAATCCAGACCAGTTTCATACCTGAATTTTACCAAACCTACAAAGAGCAGCTTCTACCTATACTGAAGAGATTATTCCTCAACATTGAGAAGGAAAGAATTCTCCCTAAACCATCTATGAAAAACACACACTGGGGAAAGGACTCAATAAACGGTGCTGGTAAAACTGGATAGCTACATGTAAAAGACTGAAACAGAATCCACACCCCTCACCACTCACAAAAATTCATTCATGATGGATAAAAGACTTAAACCCAAGACATGAAGCCATAAGAATTCTAGAAGCAAATGTTAGAAAACTCTTACAGATATTGGACTCCGGAAAGATTTTATGAGGACAGTCTCAAAAGCATTCACAGCAACAACAAAAATAAACAAATGGGACCTGACCAAATTGAAGTTTCTGCAAAGTCAAGGACACAATCAATATAGTAAGTAGACCACAGTGTAGGAGAAAATATTTGCATGCTGTGTATCTGATAAAGAGCTGATAATCAGAATCTATAAAGAACTCAAGTAAATAGGCAAGAAAAAGAAAACTCATTAAAAATTGGACAAGTGGGCAAAAGATGTGAACAGAAACTTTTCAAAGGAAGATCTAATGGCCAAACTCATGAAAAAAATGCTCAACATTTCTAACCATTAGGGAAATGCCAATCAAAACCACAATGAGATATCATCTAACTCCAGGGAAAATGGCTCTTATGAAAAAGTCCCAAAACAGTACGTGCTGGTGTGGATGCAGAGAGATAGGAACATCTATACACTGTTGGTGGGAGTGAAAACCAGTACCACTTCTCTGGAAAGTTGTATGGAGATACCTCAAAGAACTAAAGATACATTTACCATTCAATACTGCAATCCCACTGGAAGTTCTATACCCAAATGAAAAAGGTTGTTTTATTAAAATGACACCTGCACTCAAATATTTATAGCAGCACAATTCACAATCACAAAGAAAGACATGGAAACAACCCAGGTGTCCACCAATACATGACTGGATCAATAAAATTTGGTATATGCATACAATGGAGTACTATTCAGCTATTTTTTTTTAAATGGCAATCTAATATCTTTTGTGGCCACTTAGATATAACTGGAAACCATTCCTCTATGTGAAACATCATAAGAAGTAAAAAACAAACACATGTATTCAATACCAAATTGGAACTAATCAATCAATACTTAAGTGTACATAAGGAAATATTTTTCAAACAAAAGGTCTCACATATTCAATACTGCACCAGCTTATTAGTGAAGAGCATATAAACAAAAAGAAAATTCATTTTCCAAATGAAGTGTGGCCAACTGTCCAACTGATGACATTTTCAGCTTGATATGGTAAGAAGAAAGTGACCGTGATACAGCATCAGTTTGTACCATCTCATGTACAGTTCCTTATAGACCCAGCTTGGTTCCTCTCCAGAATCTCCTCTTCGAGTTATACCTGAATTTATTACCAGTTTTCATTCAAATCCACTGGGGAATGAGACAATTGTTTGTTCCTTGGCCAGAAACCGCTTGATTCTGAAAGTCTTGTGAGAGGACATGGTGACATACAGGACTAATCACATGCACCACAATGGAGTAGAGAGAGTACGTATGGAAATCTTAATGAAAATCAAGCTGGGGAAAGTGAGTAGGAGGGGATAGGCAAAGTCATTCACATTTATTAGGTATAGTGCACAGTATTTGTGTGAAGGGCCCATTTATAACTTTGCCTCAATTTGCACAAAAACAAAGTATGTAAGCAACATACGTATCCGCTAATATTCTAAAATATTACAGATCACTGTTAAAACTAATGGGTGCAATTTTTATAAAATAGATGTTTTAATATTTTTAAAATATTATTATTACAACAAAGCAAAAAATTGTAACTTTATAGTTTTTGTTTTACTTTTTGTAACTTTATAGTTAAGGAAAATTATGGACACCAATAAAACCAAGTGATCAAAGTTAACAACACAATGATGTGTATAGCAGACAGTCCTGTGCCTACTAATTTGATTTACTGAAAAGGACACATCATGTCTGTAATATTTCTCCCCCCAAAATGCATAACCCAAATCTAGTAAGAAAAAAATACAATATCAAATGATAAAAATATTTTGAAATGATATAAATTGAGAGACATTCTGAAAAATGAGGAACATTTTACAATATTTTCAAGGTCATGAAAGATAATAAAGACTAGGGAACTATCATCATGCCTCTCTTAGCAATGGAGATATGTTCTGAGAAAGGTGTTCTTAAGCAATTTTGTCATTTAACCATCACAGAGTATACTTACACAAACCTGAGTTGTACAGCCTACCATGCACCTAGGCTATAATGGAACATAGCCTACTGCTCCTGAGCTATAAACCTGCACAACATGTTACTGCACTGAATACTGCTGGCAATTATAATACAATGGCAAACATTTGTCCATCTAAACATAGAAATAGTAGAGTAAAAGCATAGTATTATAGTCTTATGGGACCATGTCACATATGTGGTCTGTCATTGAGGGAAAGTTGTTAAATAATAAATTTTTTCTAAATTAAAGGAAATTACAGAGACTTGTATGTAAATACGTGAGTTTGACTTGAAACCTGTACTAGGGTTTTTATGTGTTTTCTTTTGGTATAAAGGATAGTTAGTGAAGCAACTGGTAAAATTTGAATGAGTCTATTTTTGATACATGTAGCATAACAATGTTAATTTTCTGTTTTGTTTTGTTTTTTACATAATACAGTAGTTATTAAAGAGAACATCCTTGTTTTTAGGAACTACTATGTGTTTAGAGACAAAGGGCTATATCTATAACTTAAGATACACTACTGAATTCAGAAGGATATCTCTATATTATATTCTGTTGTATATTATTTATATTACATTACACATATACATATATTTAAAACGCAAAGAAGAGCAAGAGCAAACTAAATGTATTGAATTGTTAAAATTTCGGGAATCTGGGTGAAGGATATATATAGGTATTTGCATTATTTTTACAACTTTCATATGTCCAATATATGTACATATTAGTTCCAAACAAAAATTTGGAATAGGATAATAATGGAACAAAAATGTATGCCAATTAATTTAACAGAAATACAAAGAGCAATTTCTTTAAAAATCTTAACTGATAAAACACAAACAGAGGAAACAAAATCTGAAGAGCTCTTTGTCTACTAGAGAAAAGCAATTCATTATTAAAAGCATTCTCCAAAAGAAAATGCTAGGCTCAGAAAGCATTAACTAGTAAATACCAGCAAACTTAAATAAATAATACCAATTTTATACAAATTTATTTGTTAAACCTAGGAGAGAATCCTTTTCAATTTGTTTTATGAAGGTAGTACACTGTGACACAAAAAACTCACAGAGACACTGAAGAAGTTAGACACTAATTTTTCTAATGAATGTAGATGAAAATATCTTTCATAAAACACTGGCAAATTAAAACTTTTTCTGTAACTATCCAATTATTTATAACATTAGAGATTAATAGATATTAATCTATTAATACAATAGATTACTATAAGCAATGGGAATAAATGAATGAATGATAGCCATAACATGGATGGATCCCATACACATGCTTAAAATGAAAGAATCAGGCACAAAACAGTACTTGAATATGATTTCACTTGCATAAATTTTAAAAACTCAGAATATTTAGTATCCTTGGGAATTAATGGTTGGAAGGGAGGATAAAGAGGTCTTCTGGGTACAAAACAATGGTCTATTTTTCCATCTGACTGCCTGTTCCATACAGATGACATCATTTTGTGAAAATAAAAAAAAACATGCTATACCTATAAAAGTAAAATAAATAAAACTTTTTTTTAGGAAATAGACATGAAGTATTTAGGGGTAAATAGGCATAATGTTTGCAAATTATTCTCAAATGGTTAAAACATAAGTAAATGTCCATCTCTATATAAAGGCAGTGAATAAATTAAACTAAGCAAAATGCAAACTAATGAATCTGGATAACGGACAAAATCTCGCAACTCGTATGTATCTTGACATTTTACCAATGCAAAAAATTACAAAGAAAATCTACTAGTTATTATAGCTTAATGCATATTTAAATTACCCATATGTCAAAAGACTGCTTTGGAAATACTGAATACTACATAAACACAACCTAATTAAACACTTTTCTTCAATTGCTGTAAAAATCTAGTATTATTTAATAAGATATACTGATACCCTTTGTAGACTGCATTTCCTATCTGTTTTGTCTCCTTAGAATCAGGCCTATCTTTCAAGAAAAAACAGGTATGGTACCAGAGCCACCACATCCAGTCAGTCCTCTATTATCCTGCCATTCTCCCATCTAAATATTTCTAGCATTTGTTGCTCCTGTCAGTCTTTGTGACCACTGCCAATTCTGTAGTCTTGAGGCCATCCTGAACTATTTAATCAACTCATTATGGTTCATCCTGCACAACTGTCAAATTATCGTTCCCACAACTAGAGGAATTATCTTTAAATTATACATCTCCTTGGATAAAAACCTAACAAAACTCAACATTATCTACAGGAGAGAATCCACACCCCTCAGAGTGTTGATCATAGTCTCTAATGATTCAACCCTTGTTACTGCTTAAGTCTGCCTATTTAAGATGACCCAAAATGACTCCTCTCCTTGTATAATCTTCTTGAGCATGCATAGGGGTCTGTAAGTTGTGGCAAAAGTCATAAGATCTCACTCCTGTTATTATGGTATATGGCTAAGGTGAAGACATTTTGCAGATGTAATTAAGGTCCAAAACAGTTGACTGTGAGTTAATTAAGAGATACTAAGTAAACTATCTTGAGGGGGCTTAACTCAATCAGATGGGAACCCCTTCTTGAGTGACAGTAACTTGAGGTAGAGGAATTTTCATGCTCCTCTGAAGAATCAGTGTGGATACAAACTGCCTATGGAGTGGGCCATGTGGCAAGGAACTGTGTGGGTCTCCAGGAGCTAATGACAGCCATTGGCTGGGTGTCAGCAAGAAAAGTAGGAATCTTGGTCTTATAACCACAAAGAACTAAATTCTGCCAGCAGCCCATACATAGAAGCTTGGAGTAGGACCCCAAACTCCACATGAGAAGGTATCCTGGCTAACACCTTGAAGTCAGCCTTGTGAAAACCAGAGCAAGGAACTTAGCTAAGCCATACCCAGACTTCTGACCTACAGAAATGGAGATAAATAAGTGCTGTTTTAAGCCACCAAGTTCATGGTAATTCATTATACAACATTAGAAAACTAAAACACCTACCAAACACTACATGTCTTTTCTCTAATATGGTGTATATAGCTCTTTCATGGCTCATATCTTTACATAAACTTAAAAGTATTTCATTCTCCAACTCCAAATTTAGAAGTAATTTCCTTGTCTTTGCCACCCATTTTTAAAAATTGATAAATACTTTATACTTACTGGCTTACACATGTGTGTTCCTAACTAATCTCCTTCATGGCAGGAATAAAAGTCTCATCTTGATATTTCCCTACTAATTGGCTCACAGGAAATTATCAATACATCTATTTGAAATTGCTCTAGTTGATGGACAGAGAGGAACTTACTCTGTATTTTTAAGTACATTCCTTTTTGTCATTTTTGGCTCCCCAAAATTGTAGATTAGGAGATTCTAAAACAAGTATTTCATACCATAGAAAAGAAGCTCATTAAGAAACATTCACAAATTCACATAGAAGTTTCTAAATCCAATAAATAATAACCCTAATTCCTGGTCTATAATTATAAGTATCACTACAATTTCTGTAACATTCAATTTTCCTCAAAACTGAACAATAAAAGTTGCCAGCAAATTCATTAATTGCAGGTTGAGAGAAAAGAGATGGTCTGTGACTGCTGACATTTCACCAAAGCCTTATTAATATGCCAAAATACTAGCAAAGCAAAAATAAATGAGCTACACTGAGGAGCATCAAGAATCCAGTACACTTAAAGAGAAGAGGTCCTGAAAAGAATAAGAACGGATTTGAGAAGCAGTGTCTAGAACATAGCATGGCTCACTGAATGTACAAGCCTCAGCTATTTTGTTCTCTATCTGGGTGATGTTTCTGTCCTACCTCACCCCTCAGGTAGGTAGGACAGAAGCAGAAGGCAGACCTCAGTTCCCAATAGGAATTGAGGCAGTTAGGACTCAAAGAGATGCCACCATTATGTACTCCCTGTGTAAACACCAATGATTTTGGGGGAAAAAGATAAGAAGCAGTTTAGAGGTAAAGGAATCACGAGATCATTAGGGTCATTAGTGAAAATTAAAGGGGTTTTATTTTTATTTTTTAATGTACATCCCTTTTGCTGTTGGTGGGTTAATAAACTGGAATGATATTTGTAAAGAGGCAATTTAGCAGTGTTAAACAGCATTGCCTTGAAAATCTCTTTTGCTCAGCAGTTTCACCTGTAGGAACCCATTCTGGAGAGAGACTATTATATCATAGAATAATCTTCAACCATGAGTTGCATTAGTGGTCAGCTTTTGCATAGCCTAAGTATAATCAGTTATGCACAAAGGGCTTGATCTGGCAGCTCCACTTCAACCAAGTTCCTTAATACTCTCCAGTCACATAAAATTACACAGAAATACTTTAAGATTCCTACTCTTTTAATGGCATCATTTTATTTTTGTTGTTGTTGTTGTTGTTTGGGATTGGCAGTACAAAGAATTAGGTTAGTGATTGCCTTTGTTAGATAAAATCCTTCTTATAATTGTGTCCCACCCCCAAGAGTTGTGCTGTACACTGTGATGCCCCAATCCCTCACCTTCCTCCCCTCTCTCCACTACCTCATTCCCCTACCCCTTGTATTGGCTCCTTTACTGCCTTCATATTAGAATTGAGTACATTGAGTACATTGGATTCTTGCTTCTCCATTCTTGTGATAGTTTACTAAGAAGGTGTTCATTTTTTTTTTATTGTTGGGGATTCATCAAGGGGACAAGAAACCAGATTACACTGATTGCATTTGTTAGGTAAAGTCCCTCTTACAATTGTGTCTTGCCCCAAAAAGGTGTGTCACACACCGAGACCCCACCCCCTGAATGTATTCATTTTAAATCATCATTTAAGGAGCAAATCAGCCTGTAGTTTTCATGAGAGGCATGGTTATCTCAACTATTTTCTTCTCCCATTTTCTACGTGTGTAGAAACTTGCAAATACCATGATACAAAGGATTAGCACCAGGGGCTTTTCCATAATTCCCTCTACTAAGGAATATAATAGGCCACAGTTGTTTAGAGTGCAGCAGGTATTTATGAGAACTTGTAAAAATCTTTGAAGGGATCATCAATGTGCACATTCTCCTGTGAATTTAGTAAGCAGCAGTTCTTAATCATTGTAGTATGTTGCCTCAGTCACCTGAAAGTTATTTCAAAGGCAACACACACACACACACACACACACAACGAATCCACATTTTCCTCTCCAAATCATTTCTCCTTGATCCCTCTTTTTCCTTCTCAGCTAAAGATGGCTGCTTTCCCTCAATGCAAAAAAGGGAGAATATTCTCAACGTGCCATAAAAAAGAGTTTCAGCTAAAACCCACACTCTAGAGAGAAAATTGCCAACTCTGTAATCTTAAGTATATTAATCTGAGTTTCTGTTTCTTTATTGGAAAAGTGGGGAAACTTGTGTTGTTTACCTCATAAGCTAGTCAGAGAATTAAATGAAGTCATGCACACAAGATAAGTCCTCAGTAAGAAGTAGTTATTATCATTGTAATATTATTACAATAATAGCTTCACTTGGAAGCTATTATTTCTCTCTTATTTCTGACATACCCAAGCAATAAAATCACTAGAGAGAACAGGGTCATAAACAATCTGCATTTGTTTACTACTCTTATCTCTATAATTTCTAAACAAATTGTTTAAAGCATATTCCAGAGGAAATCATAAAAGAGGAATGCAATGTCACTCAGGTTCAACAATACATTTTCAGTGTACATGAAAGGAGATTCTATCCATTGCCATGTTCACTTCAGAGGTCTAAGAATAGGCTTCATGTCTGCAGATGTAGACACGTCCTCTTTTCAACTGTCTGCCAATCACTAACCAGGCATAACCAGACAACTACACAGGCACTAGTACAATCATCCTGGTGTCTTATACCCTATCCTTCTCACTTGGGGAGTCCCTTTTTCTTTACACAAACTACTAACAAATTAAAACAAAGCAAATTCATATTCAAAATTTCAAGATTGCAATACGTTTAAGTATGTTCCAAATATTCAAAAATATTTCACGTATGTGAATAGTCTTCCACACATAATTTTTCTCAACTGAATTCAATGGTCCAAAGTAGATTATGCATTTTTTCCTATTCATAGAATAGACCACATCTTGTTAAGTACTCAATATCCTATCAAACTCAAGATTCTTTAGGTTATTTACTACCAAGAAGATAATTCTGTCCTTATCTCAGCTGTTATTCTAACCTTGAATTAAATCCCCATTTAGAAGTTTTAACTCATGGCTATGATAACTTCCACCCCAGTAGACTTCCACTATTATCTACCTTAATAAACAGGAGCCTGAACAAAAGACAGTCAGTGTTGGGGCAGGCAGTGGGAATGGGAAAGTGGGTGAAGAGTCGGGATTCTGAAGTTAGAGATGGAAATCCTGCTTCCACCTCTAGCAAGTTTCCCAACTGCTACGAGCCTCCTTCTCTCATCTACACAATGTGGATAATACTTGCATCAGCTTCATCAGGATATTTGGAAGACTAAATTAGATAATAGGTGGATCATCTAACACAGAGCCTGTTTTACACTAAGGACTCAATTCATGATCATCTTCAGCAACCACATACAATCACAGAAATAGCCTCTTCTGATTCAGAAGGCACCTGTCATCACTGAGGTACATCATTTACCATCTATTTTGGGTGAGTCATTTTCCTTCCCTGGACTTCAATTTCCTTATCCATATATATGAATGGATAGACTAAATTTTCCGAGTTATTTTTCAGCTCTGAAAGTTCCTTGTTTCAATTAATTATTAATGCAGGGTCAAAAATATGGTAAACACCATTGATGAAACTATGTCTCAAAAAAAAAAATAGAGTCTCAGGCTGTCGTCTTGGGTAGAGTGCTGTGGCATCACAGCTCACAGCAACCTCAAACTCCTGGGATTAAGAGATTCTCTTGCTTCAGCCTCCTAGGAAGCTGGGACACAGGAACACGCCATAATGCCCAGCTATTTTTTATTGTTGTTGTTGTTGTTGTTGCAATTGTCATTGTTGCTCTAGCTGGCCCAGGCCGGGGTTGAACCATCCAGCCTTGGTGTATGTGCCTAGTGCCCTACCCACTGAGCCACAGGCACTGCCCATTCATGAAACTTTCATTCTTCCAAAGCATTTATTGTACCTTACACTGTGTTAGAGACTAAGAACACCATGTTAACAAGAATATCACAGAGCAAGAAAATCTCAGAGTCACTTAACGTTGGAGAATTAAGAAAAAAGACATGTCCATTCTATAAGAAAATTACTGGCACGGGCTTTACAGTTGACGCCTTCCAGTATGTCTTGGTGGAAGGTTGCACAGACTACTTTCTCATGCATTTTCATTCTGATCATTATGCCAGGCTGTCTAAGCACTTCACGTTTCTAGTTTATTGTAGTAAGGGTTTCTGGAACCAAGCAATCTTCCTAAGATGTGGAGGGACAGGACTGTAACTTCAAGGAGATTATAGCCTTCAGAGGAAATACTCATAAATAATACCACAATGGAATTGGTATTATAATAAAAAAATGGATAGAGTATCCAAAGATTACTGGCAAATTTATTTAAGGATAAGCTTCATGTGCAAGAACAATACATCCATCCATTGCCAATGACACCGAATGTGTTGTGAATGGTGTCAAAGTTGTTTTGCTGGATGCCAATCACTATCCAGGTGCTATCATGATCCTTTTTTATCTTCCTAATGGTACTGTCATATTACACACTGGAGACTTCAGAGCAGATCTCAGCATGGAACATTCTCTTCTTGCAGGCTTGTAGAAAGTCCACATGCTGTACTTAAATACAACATACTATAGCCCAGAATACACCTTTCCATCTCAGCAAGAGATTATCCAGTTTGCCATCAACACTGCCTTTGGGGCTGTAACTCTAAACCCACGTGCTCTTGTGTTTGGCACTTACGTATTGGAAAAGAGAAAGTCTTCCTAGCCATTGCTGATGTTCTGTGTTCAAAAGTGGCCATGTCCCAAGAAAAATATAAAACATTACAATGCCTCAACTTACCAGAAATTAATTCACTCATCACTACAGACATGTGCAGTTCATTGGTTCACCTTCTCCCAATGATGCAAATTAATTTTAAGGGTGTACAGAGTCATTTGAAGAAGTGTAGTGGGAAGTATGATCAAATTTTGGCTTTTCAACCTACTGGATGGACACACTCTAACAAGTTAACTAGTATAGCAGATGTTATTCCCAAGACCAAAGGAAACATTTCAATATTTGGAATTCCTTATAGTGAACACAGCAGCTACCTTGAAATGAAGCGCTTTGTCCAGTGGCTGAAGCCCCAGAAAATCATTCCTACTGTAAATGTTGGCACCTTCAAATCTAGGAGCATAATGGAGAGATATTTTAAAGAGTGGAAATTGGAAGCTGGATATTGATGATACCTCAGAAGATTCAGTAGTAGTTAAGTACCTTAGACGAAGCTTCTTAGTAATTAAATCTGTAGTGATATGAAATACACCTTACGTGTAAAACCTCACGAAGTTTGCTGACATTGTTTTTTCCCTCTTTTGTATTTGAATAACATGGTCACGGTGCGGAACATCTCTCAGCATCATCAAAAATAACAGACTGGATCTCCCCAATAACTTTAATTTCTTGCCCCCTCCCTTCTGGGAAGCAGTTATATTTTGTTTTGCATCAAGCTTTGGTGGAAGACACAAAGAAAGGTTCAGGGATAAAAAGGATTCATGATAATTGATAGACTAGATTGAAACATTATGTGTAAGTAATTATATGTCTTTAAAACTATGAGATAAAATTTTTATATGATATGTATACTTAAATAAAAATTAACATAAACTTAAAAAAAAAGAATATCACAGACATGCTTATAATCTAGTAGTAGCACTGTAAATAATGAGAAAATGACAACACGGTTTGATCTGAGCTATAACAAGGGAACTTAAGGTGGTGGGAGGAAGGGATAGAAGAGTCCAGAGATGGTCTAACAGAAGTAGAATCTCAACTGAGAACTGATTTAGAGGAGTTACTGTCAAAACCCGAGCATAACTATGATGGAGACACTTTTCCCTTACTTGGAATAACCCAAGTTATCCTTCATGCGTCTGTTCACTCCCTTCTTTTCCTGATTTCCACTTATCAGCCATCTCTTGTGAGTGTCAGGGTGTCTGACTGTAGTCACGATTTGTACTTAGTTTGCTATGGAAAATGAAATAAAATACCTAAAATTCTTAACATTGTGAGATTTTTTTAAAGAGATTGTAAGGAAAATGTATTTCTTGTCTATTCAACAACACTTCTTTTACTTTTTTTTAAAAAGTTGACTTTGTTCCTAATCTTCAGATAAGAGGTCATTTTTTTAAAAAGTCAAGTAACCATTTACATGTCCTTTTCATTTTTAGAATAGGTGGTAAGACAGAAAAAGTTATTGATAAGGTTTTTAAGTAAAACAACAGAAATTCTGGAGCCATGATTTTCTTAGGGGTAAAAGAAGCATTTCTTACACATGCCTCCTAGTTCAATGTCTTATAATGCCTTATTAGTGGACGTATCATGAACTTAATGCCTAAATTAATGAAAATAAGGAAAAAACCTTATAGGACTTAACTTTAGCTAAAGACAGAATTTTGCTATGAGAGAGGATAGATGAGAAATCACACTATGACTGGTTATCGTAGTAATTTTCACAAAGAACAGGGCAAAAAGCAATGGATACTCAGGAAACAGGAATGAATAGGAACATGACAAAGCCCTTATTGGCTTATGCATTGTAAAATGTGAACATATACAATGTTTACATCATACATGTGGGTTTGGGAAATCAGTCTCTGAGATGTTTTAGTTTGGGTTTTGTTTTTCGTTTAATTAATGTACTATCTGTGTTTCAAGTATCTTTCACCAAATGAATTACAGGCTATAATTTTCTAAATAATTGGCCTGTACTTCTTCAGTCCCTTAAAAGAAAATGAGAATGTGATTTAGTCAATATTATATTCTTGATTTAAAAAAACTTTAAAATTTATAAATAAGCATTTTCAGTGGACAGTAACTCCATAAAATATTTTATGTTTGCAATATTTAGAAGATAATCAGCATAAGATATAAAATTAAAATTGTACCAATTAAGCATCTTGAAGTTTCATATAATTCTAGCTTTGTAATATAATTTCAAAAGAAACAGATCTCAAAATCTATTTTTTTTTAATTGGGATAAAAAAGTCTTCCAGTGCTGCTTCTGAAAATCTAGGTAGGTCTAGGTAAATAGTACATGCTCCGCTGAGCATCCTTTCTTCTTTTTCTACAGCAGTAAGGGAGCTTTGGCCTCAAAGCCTTGTAATTGATTAGAAGCATGCTGATTTGTATGCTAACCCTGCTTTTTAAAGGCTGTATATATACAAATTTAGAAAAAACTTGTCTCTGATTAATATCACATTTTTGGAGAGTAATTTATTTGACATATAAGTTTATGATAATCTCACTGCTGCAAAGAATGAAAGAGAAGGAAATCTCCTCTCTCTTCCATTGTCCTTCCAGAGAAGGGCTTTAAATCTCAGGGACTCTGGCATCTTTGATATCAGTTGGGTAGATTTTGGTATTTCCAAGTCTAGGCATCTAACAGTACATATTAATACAAGGCCAAATGGGCCTAAAGGTGAAAGTACATGGAAGCTTAGAGACTTAGTAGGCTAAAGTGGCTAAGCCTGAGTTATGACATTTCAATTTCTAGAGGGAAAAAAACTAAACTACGACATACAATAAAGAGATTTCAAGTTTGGGGGTATATGAAATGTAAGATATATACAACATTCTCACTATAGGCATCTAGAAATACTGCATAAAATAACTAACCTCCTTTCATATGCATACCTACGATAATAGCTAAAAATCATCCACAAAGTCTATCATAAGGAAACTGGGAATCCTGTATACTAGAGCTGTGTTTGCCCTAAAGGGGACAGTCAGTCTGGACAATAGGGGCTTCACTTTTAATGCCCAGAGATGGAAGATTGGGCCCTGAACATAAATGAGGTAAAAAGTTGGAACAGAGACCACTGAAGAAAGCTAAGGTGCTTAGAATGCTTTCTAAACAAAAGGTGAAATGCGGGGGGGCAGGGAATCCAAAGACTAGCACAAGGAAATAGAACATTTGTCTCTTGGCCTGAGCTGTAGGTTTGGGCAAAGTAGCATTCCCTTTGAGAAGCTACAACCATAAGCTTGTGCTTCATATGTATTTCAAGTTGAAACTTATTCTTAGGCCCCAACTCAAGTAACAGAGGTAAGTAGGGTCCCAGACTGCAGAGACTTTTGTCCACGAGAAATCAATGCAAAATGCGAGAGAAAAGCAGAATCTTGTGCAGACAAGGGTATTATTAGACAAAGTGCCACTGAAATAAGCAGACAATAAAAATTTATGAAATACAAAAGGAAGAGGAGAAGCAAGATGGCAGACTAGAAACAGCATTTTTGCAGCTGAGTGGTGAGATTGGGAGAAAAGACTCTCACCTCTGGCCTGTGGGCTCTACCCAGAAACATCCCTTGAGGGCAAAGTGAGGCAAGCAGGACACTTCAGGATCCCTAGACTAGGAGAAAAACAGTGAAGAAGAAGTAGTAATTGCATTTGGGTAGAGGGCAGCTGGTGCAACCCAGCTGCGGCTGTGACAGTTTTCAGGGAGGAAAGGCCTGCCCTACTGGGTTTTTCTGACCTGAGTACTTGATTGAATTACCTTGGAAGAGCCTGGGCAAGCGAGTGAGTGATTTTGAACAGCACTTAGGAGCCAGGACTAAGCCACCCAGGTGGAGCAAAGTTTTCATTGTTTGTTTGCAGGCTGAGTGCAGTCATTGTGAGAAGGCTGCCTTGCAGGCTGGGCCCTCAGGGTCCAAGTGCATGGTAGGTTCTGGTGCATCTGATAAGTGGGCAGCCACTCTTGGGAAGATTTGAGCAACACTCCCTTCCCTGGGAAGGCCACTGCATAGCCAAGGGACATGATTTGGAAAAGTTGAGGAGTGTCTGTCTATTAAGTGGTCTGAGGAGAGCTTCAGGCTCCTAATCCTGAGGGTATTGAGGATAAAGTAGTCAGGAAAATGGACATGGTCTGGTTGGCAAGGCATAGCCTTCTAGTCTCCATCTTATACAGTTGTATCTGCAGCATGATTAGCATCTATTACCCCAGAAGATCACTTGCTACCTTGGCAATATACAGTAAGATATACATTTTATATATAAATACATACATAATACATATATATATAATATATATGTATATATGCATACATTTTATATATATGTATATATTATACATATATAATATATTATATAATAATTGTATAATATATTATACATATACATAATGTATGCATATATTTTATATATATTATATTTTTTATATATACACACATACACACATATATATACACACACATACATGTATGTGTGTGAGTGCATATGTGTGTATGAACATGTATATATGTATAGTTTTCTTTCTAAAATTTTTTTTCAGCTGTTCCCCTCCTAGAGTTCTCTTTTATTTTCCTGGAGTAATTTTTCATTTTTTCTTCTTTAATAATTAAGGCTTCATTTTTGCTAGTTGTTCTGTCCTGTTATTATTTTTTTCCCCAATTGTATCCCTTGAAGATTTTTGTTTTACTTTGCTTTATAGTATTTATTTTTCTTCTCTATTTGGTGGAGGTGTCTTGTGGAGGGTCTCTATTTGGTGGAGGGTCTTGTGTCTACTCAGGCTGGTGAAGGGCTCTGACTTCAAGGGACCAACCCACCCAACCCACCCCCTGCCCCAGAGTTTGGGATTTGTGGATATAGGCCAAGTACACTAACATACACCACTATTACTCCTGTCTCTTTCTGTTCCTCTCTTCTTTTCGTCCATCGTCTCTTTTACTCCCCCTTTCCTTTCTCTTTTCTCTTTTTTTAATCTTTTATCCCTTCTTGCTCTTCACTCTTCTCTTCATTTTAGTCCTTTACCAAAGGGATACTTCAACACCTTAGGTCAGAGGCATGGTAACTTAAAGAGCAAGAAGAAGTGAAAGGAAAAAATAGGGCAAGGAAACAGACAAGAAGAAAACTCTCAAGAGGAAGAAATAGCAGAAAAATTTCTGACAATATAAAAAACAAGAACAGAGCAACCCCTCCCACACACATATTAGGGATCATATGGTAGCTACTGCAGAGGATTCCACCTATAAAGAAATATTAGAAATGATAGAAAGGGAATTGAAAATATGGATGGTAAAAACAATGAAGGAAATTGCTGAGAAAATGGAAAATAACCAAAAGGAAATTCAAAAACAGAATCAAATAAGAGATGAACAATATGAAGAATATAGAAAGGATATAGGTGAGCTTAAGGAATTGAAGTATTCAATTAGAAAAGTGAGAGAAGAAGTAGAAAGTATCAACAATAGATTACCAGGGGTCCTCAAACTACGGCCCGTGGGCCACATGCTTCGGTGTGAATGGTATTTGTTCCCAGTTTGTTTTCTACTTCAAAATAAGATATGCGCAGTGTACATAAGAATTTGTTCATAGTTTTTTTTTTTTTAAACTATAGTCCGGCCCTCCAATGGTCTGAGGGACAGTGAATTGGCCCCCTGTTTAAAAAGTTTGAGGATGCCTGGATTAGACCATACAGAAGAAAGAACCTCAGAAGTAAAAAAATAAAGCTTTTGAGCTAACATAGACACTTAAAGAGACAGAAAAAAAAAGAGAGAAAGCAGAGTGTTCACTGAGAAAATTATGGAACTTCATGAAGCCTTCAAACATGAGTTATAGGTATCCTAGAATGCCCCAGAGGAATGGAAACCCTACTAGAGGATATCATAAATGAAAATTTCCCAAGTATCACCAAAGATTCTGACACACTCCTTTCAGAGGGATATTGGACCCCAGGTCATCTCAACTCAGAGCTTCTCCAAGACACATTGTCATGAACCTGTCCAAAGTTAAGACAAAAGAGAAAATTCTGTAAGCAACCACTAGTAAGCACTAATTGCTTACAATTTGCTACAGGGGCAAATCCATCAGGATGACCACAAATTCTCAAATGAAACTCTTTAAGCCAGAAGAGAATAGTCATCTACCTTTAACCTACTTAAACAATTTTCAGCCCAGAATTTTATATACTTAGCTAAACTAAGCTTTAAAATTGATGGAGAAATCAAATCTTTTACTGATATGCAAACATTAAGGAAATTTTCCACAAGACCAGCTCAACAGGAAATACTTAGACCTATTCTATACACTGACCATCACAATGGACCACCAGTAAACTAAACACCCAGAAACTAAAGGACAAAACCCAGCTTTCACAATGATGTAAAAGATAAAACTAAACAACAGATTTTCACAAAATAAGATGAATAGAACGCCACCACACTTATCGATTATCTCAATAAATGTCAATGGCTTGAATTCCCCACTGAAGAGGCATAGGCTGGCTGATTGGATAAAAAGGAACCAGCCATCCATTTGCTACCTGTAGGAAACATACCTAGCCTTGAAAAACAAAGTAAAACTCAGGGTTCAGGGATATAAAACAATTTTTAAGCAAATGGAAATCAGAAGAAAGGAGGAGGTGCAATTTTATTTTCAGATACAAGTGGACTTAAAGCAACTAAAGTCAAAAAGGACAAAGATGGACACTTCATCCTGGTCAAGAGAACAATACAACAAGGAGACATTTTAATTCTAAATATCTATGTACCCAACTTAAATGTTCCTAGATTTTTGAAACAGACCTTAATTAGTCTCAGCAATACGATATCCCATAACACCACAATAGCAGGGGAATTTAACACTTCTCTTACAGAGATGGACATATCCTCTAAACAGAAAGTAAGCAAAGATATGAGGAACTTAAACATAACTTTAGAACAACTATGCTTAACAGACATATACAGGTCACTTCATCCCAGAGCTAAAGAATGTATGTTCTTCTCATTGGCCCACAGAACATTCTCCAAAATAGATCATATCCTAGGACACAAATCAAACTTCAACCAAAAAAATCAAAAGAATTGAAATTACATCTTGTATCTTCTTAGACCACAAGGTAATAAAGGTAGAACTCAATTTCAACAAAAATTGTCATCCTTAGACAAAGGCATGGAAATTAAAGAACCTTATGCTGAATGACAGTCGGGTCAAGGAAGTGACAAAAAAGGAAAATCATTAACTTCCTTGAGCATAACAAAGAAGACACAAGATACCAAAATCTGTTGGACACTGCAAAAGCAGTCCTAAGAGGAAAATTTATCTCATTAGATGCCTACATCTGAAAAACAGAAACGGAGCACATCAACAATCTAATGAATCATGTTAAAGATATGGAAAAGAGCAATCCAATTTCAAACCTAGCAGAAGAAATAACCAAAATTAAATCAGAAATAAATTAAATTGAAAGCAAAAGATTCAGAAAATTAATGAAATAAAAAGTTTGTTCTTTGAAAATTAAATAAAATTGATAAACCGTTGGCCAGATTAACAAGAAATAGAAAAGTAAAATCCTTTATCACCTCAATCAGAAATGAAAAGGGGAAAATAACAACTGATACCACAGAGATACAAGAGATTATTTCTGACTACTACCAAGAACTTTATGCCCAGAAATTTGACAATGTGAAGGAAATGGACCAATACCTGGAATCACACCATCTTCCTAAACTTAACCAGGAATAAATAGATCTCTTGACTAGCCAAATATCAAACACTGATATTACAGAAACAATAAAAAAGCTTCCAACAACAAAATCCTGGGACCAGAGAAGGCTTCATGGCAGAATTCTATCACACATTCAAAGATGAGCTTGTACCTATACTTCAGAACCTATTCCAAAACATTGAGAAGGAAAGAACCTTCCCTGACCCCTTCTAAGAAGCAAATATCACCTTGATTCCAAAATCAGGAAATGACCCAACTAAACTAAAAAGGAGAAATACAGACCAGTTCCACAGATAAATATCGATGCAAAAATACTCAACAAAATGTTAGCTAATAGATTGCAGCTACACAGTAAAAAAATTATATACCATAATCAAGAAGGCTTCATCCAAGGGCTGCAACCCTCGTTTAACATATGCAAATTCATAAATGCAATACATCATATCAATAGAAGCAAAAACAAAGACCATATGATCATCCCCCAAAATGCAGAAACAGCATTTGACAAAACCCAGTATCCTGTTCTAACAAGAACGCTTAAGAAAATATGCATAGGTGGCACATTTCTTAAGCTGATTGAAGCCATCTATTACAAACCCACAGTTCACATCTTAGTGAATGGAGTAAAACTGAAAACTTTTCCACTTAAAACAGGAACCAGACAAAGATGTTCACTATTGCCACTATTATTCAACATTGTGCTGGAGGTTCTAGCCAATGCAGTCAGGCCTCAGAAGGATATAAAGGGCATCCAAATGGGGGAAGAGGAGGTCAAACTTTCAATCTTTGCTGATGATATGATCTTAAAAAACCCCAGAAACTCAACTACAAGACTCCTGGATGTGATCAAAA
Organism: Perodicticus potto; assembly: GCA_963574655.1. Lineage (NCBI taxonomy): Eukaryota > Metazoa > Chordata > Mammalia > Primates > Lorisidae > Perodicticus > Perodicticus potto. Next base: position 28,747 of record CAUYRH010014148.1, read on the forward strand.
AAAGCAGTAATGTCTCAATTCCCACAAATCAGTAGCTTTGGATACACCAATAACAACCAAGTTGAGAACTAAATTAAGGACACAATTCCCTTTACAGTAGCTTCAAAGAAAATGAAATACTTAGGAATATACCCAACAAAAGAGATGAAGTATCTTTTCAAAGATAATTATGAAACACTAAGAAAATAAATAGCAGAAGACACTAACAAATGGAAGAACGTACCATGCTCAGCTGGGAAGAATCAACATTGTCAAAATGTCTATCCTACCCAAAGCTATCTACAGATTCACTGCAATTATCATTAAAATACCAACATATTTTGAAGAACTGGAAAAAATATACTTAATTTTGCATGGAACCAGAAAAAAAAAAGAACCCTATATAGCTAAGATATTCTTAGTAATCAAAACAAAGCTGTAGGCACCACCTTATCAGATTTCAGGTTATATTACAAGTCCACATGATCAAAACAGCATGGCATTGGCACCAAAAGTAGAGACACAAATATATGGAACAGAAGAGAAAATCAAGAGTTGAAACCAGTCTCTACTTGCCATCTGATCTTTTATAAACCAAATAAAAGCATCCAGTGGGGAAAAGAATCCCTATTCAACAAATGGTGTGGGTAGAACTGTTTAACCACATGTAAAAGATTAAAACTTGATCCACACCTTTCACCACATACAAAAATTGACTCCAGAGGTATAAAAGACTTAAATATAAGACACAAAATGATAAAAATCTTGGAAGAAAGTGTGGGGAAAACTGTTGATGATGTTGAACTAGGAAAAGATTTTATAACAAAAACTTCAGGAGCCATCACAATAATGACAAAAATTAACAAATGGGACTTAATTAAGTTGAAAATCTTCTGCACAAAAAAGGACACAACATGTAAAGCAAAAGCACAACTTTTGGAATGAGAAAAGATGTTTGTAGAGTATAAATACGGCAAAAGTTGATAACTAGAACAAACAGAGAACTCAAATTAATCAACAAAGAATGAATGAACAATCATATGTACCACTGGGCAAGAGATATGAACAGAACCTTCTCTGATGAAGACAGATGAATGCCTAACAAACATTTGAGAAAATGCTCATCTTCCCTTATCAGAGAAATGCAAATCAAAACCACCCTGAAATATCACCTATAGCAAATCACAAAGCCTCAAGATGCATATACTAATGTGGATGTGGATAGAAGGCAACACTCTTATACTGCTAGTGGGACTGCAAACTTATACAACCTTTTTGGAAGGAACTATGGAGAATTCTCAAAGAACTGAAATTACTAGACATCTACTGAAAAGAAAAAAATCATTTTATCATAAGGACACTAGACTGTTTATTGCGGCTCAATTTACCATTGCCAAAATATGGAAACAGCCTAAATGTCCACCAATGCAAGAATGGATTAACAAGCTGTGGTATATGTACATCATGGAATGCTGTGCAGCCACTGAAAAAGCTGGAGACTTCATATCTTTTGTATTAACTTGGATTGAGTTGGAACACATTTTTCTTAGCAAAATATCACAGGAATGAGAAGCAAGAATCCAATGTGCTCAGTTCTAATATGAAGCAATAGATGATCTAATACAAGGTTGGTGGGGGTAGGGAAATGAGGCAGTAGAGAGAGGGGAGGAGGAAGTAGGATGGGGGGTCACAGTGTATGACACCTCTTGGGGGTGGGACACAATTATAAGAGGAAATATACCTAACAAATGCAATCAGTGTAACCTAATTATTTGTCCTCTCTGAATCCCAAACAACTGAAAAGAAAAAAAAATACTAAAGAAAATCCTCTGTCAGTGAGAATAGACATAAGATGGCCAAGACCCCAATATCTTCTGATAATAGAAAAAAAAGGTCTGAAGATAATTTAAAAACTAAAGAGAACCAACTAACAATAGAAACAATCAAGGGATCTGGGGAAAAAAAATAGATATTGAATCTCACTAAAACAATGACTTGAGACCAATAATAAACATCATTAAAATTTAAAATCCAACAATTTTATAACCCCCAGGTAAGGAAAAATTAGAAAATCTAGAAATAACAAGTGTTGGAAAGATTATGGAGCAATGGGAACACACTTGGTTGGCAGTGCAAATTGGTACGATCAATTGGGAAAAAAATAGCCATCACCTAGTAAACTAAAGGCATGCATGGCCTCTTATCTTCAAGAAATTCTGCTATTCTAGTTCTAGACAAGTACTCCAGAGATTTTTGTCCTTGTACAGTTAAGAATTATACAAGAATTTTTTAATTTTTGATTTTTTTTAATTTATTGTTGGGGATTCATTGAGGGTACAAGAAACCACGTTACACTGATTGCATTTGTTAGGTAAAGTCCCTCTTATAATCACGTTTTGCCCCCCAAAAGTGTGGCACACACCAAGACCCCACCCCCTCTCTCCTTCCCTCTCTCTCCTCTTCCTTTTGCCAACCCTTCCTCCTTTCTCTCTCTGCTCTCCACTTCCCCACCCTACCCCACCATGTCATTAATTGTCATTAATTGTCCCCATATAAAAATTGAGTACATAGTCTTCATGCTTCTTCATTCTTGTGATGCTTTACTAAGAATAATATAAGAATTGTACAAGAATTTTCATGGAGATGTAATCAGTGAGAAATTTTCTAAAGTCATGTTATATTCACACAATGCAGTACTGTGTAGCAGAGGAAAAAATAAAGACAGCAACATAGATGGATCTCAGGAACGGACCATTGTTTTATGTCTGGCAAGTTGCTTTTTCCTCTAAAGTATGGTTCCATTGTTATAAAAATTAAAACATTGTAAAACCAACCAGTATATTGATTATATATTTATGATTACATGGGAATATTTTAAAAGGAAAAGAATGTTAAACTCATGAAAAAAATAAAACTTGACCTGATTTCAAAATCAAAAGTAAATAAAAAATTGTATTTCAATAAGAAAATATTAAACAGTTTTGTTGAGTAAGCTTAAATGAGTCTTATTTTCACTTTCCCTCTCTCTGTTCCAATTGTCTCCTATAGCAGGTTTTCTTTTTTTCTTTTTGTTTTTGCTAGCTTCTGGTTTCTCCTTCTGATATCTCATCTAAGACACAAAAGGCACCATGCTGATCTATCCAACTATCTACCCACTCTATTAGGGCTCTCTAGAGAAATGGACAAAGAGGAGATAGAAAGATTTGAGTATTTTAAGGAATTGGCATACAAAATTTTGAAGCTGGAAAGCTCAAAGTTTGTAGGGAGGCAAGTAGATTGAAAATTCCGGCAGGATGTTCATGTTGGAGTCATAAGGTAGAGTTTCTTCTCCAGGAAACCTTAGTTTTTGCTCTTAAGACCAGCAACTGATTGAACGAAACCCACCGTATTATGCAGCATAATCTCCTTTCCTTAAAGCTGATTATAAGTGTTTTATGTACAATGTATCTTCACAGTAACTTCTAAACTAGATTTTGAAATACTGAGCACATAACAATCAAATTGACACATCAAATTAACCATCACGTCTACTGTTGACTCCTTGCCCGCAAGGGAGACAACGAAAGGAAGGACTTCAAGCGTAAGCTTGTACAAAAGATATTTTATTTTGTTAGAGCAGTTGTCTCTCACAGCTTTTTCCATCTGCTCTTATACACTTTTACAAAGAAGA
>CAUYRH010014150.1:0-20064 GCA_963574655.1 Perodicticus potto
GCACTCAGCATGTGAGTGAGGCCACAGAAACTCTGCCCCACTGCATCTTACCTCACAGGGGTGGCTTTCAGGGATTCTTTTGGGCAGCAGATAAAAATCTTGCCACAGTTGAGGAATTGACAAAAAGCTACCATGCTATACGTGGTTCTTTCTCTCTCTCTCTCTTATTTTTAAAAAGAAAAACTCAGAAGTGTCAGATTTGTGTAAATGAGGGTATGCTAGGGGGTGGCCAGTTTTGCTTTATGATCTTATGAAGGAAAATTTGTGACCCTACGTATATATACACACATACGTATATATATCCCGAACCAGCAACGGGACTTTGTTTATATTGCAAATAAATATTATTTTTTCTTTAAAATGAGTTGATATGTCTTGTTCTTGCTTGAGGTCTTAAGAAGAAGGGCCCTATGGCCTGGCATCCCAATGCCTGCTATGTGTGAGACATTGGCCTGGTCCTGCCCTGGCTCTGCCAGGCACCTGCTTAGACCAGTCAGAGGAGGGAGCAGCCAGGGCTTCTAGATGAAGCTGGGGTGGGTGATGTTCCTCCAGCCCTCAGACACTAGCAGGCAGGAGGAGCATCAAGGCTTTCTCTATGGGATTCTGCTGAGATCAGGCTTGGAGAGGTTATGGGGACAAGTTCACACAACGGACCTCCTATTCACCGAGGATTGCCTGAGGCCATCTACTTGGGCATTGCTCAGATGGCCTCTTGGCCCTGTGCAGCCCCACAGCCCTTATCCTTTCTTCTGCTGCTGTTGTAGGTGGGAGAGGGTAATCTGTACTGAACTCTGCCCCTTCAATTCCTGGGATGCCAGTGGGACAATTCTGGAACGTGAGCAATTAGCCCTGCCTTACTTCTTAGGTGCTAGTTGGCCTTGGACAGGTCCTTTAGTCCCCCTGAGCCTTCACGTTTGTGGCATGATGAGTGTGTTACGTTCATTTCCTAGCCTGAGTCTGGGCTTGTAGGGAAGAATCAGCCATGCCCATGCTTGTGCAGAGCAGGAGAACATCTACCCTCCATTCAAGTTCCCTGGCCAGGTTGGGTTGTGGGTGGTCAAAATGAGAATATGGGTGAGAGCAGAGAAGGGGTCTGAAGAAGGATGGTGGCCTTGGCTGGGGAAAGTGAAGCCTCCAGGGTGTGACACAGCCTCCTCATGTTACAGATAGAGAAATGGAGGCTCCGGAGTGGCTTATGTCTCCCTTGCTTCTGGCTGGATCAGGTAATCCTCCGTCAGGGACTTAGGGAGCCTGGGTGCTGACTCAGTTTCCCCATTTCTGCTGCTCACCTGGCTCTATCCCTTCAGTGGACTTTGTGATAAGCACTGAGCCAGACCCAGGTGGCAGGTTGGTGGGCAGGGCCAGAAGGAGAAGGGCAACCCATTTCCTTCCTTGGGGACTGCCCTGTTGGGTTGGTTACCTAGGCTCTATCTTCTCTATCCATCACCTGTCTCTGCACTTCAGTTATATTGGACCAGAACACAGTTAAGACCTTCCCTGCTCAGCCCTTCTACCCCTGATGAGGGGTAGAAGGCAGGTCTCTCAACAACCATGGGACTGAGATTTGAGTCCCTGCTGTGTGACTGCCAGCCCCACAGCTCTCCCACTCAACACTCCATCTTTAGAATGGAGGAACATTGCTATTCAGCCAGCAGGCCTGCGTGGGGTTGGAGGGTGGGGCTTCTCGCAGCATTGGCAAAGGGATGGGTGCTGCGTTTGCTCTCGGGCGCCCTTAGGGCCCTGGTCCTTTTGTGCCAGGGGCAGGCAAAGGGGTGGAGGCCTGAGCAAGCAGAGACTGGGCCTTTGTTCCCTCTTGTTGCCCTCACCCAGGGCTGGGGAAGCCCAAGGGTGCTGGGCTGGGGGCTGGGCCTTTGACAGGCCGAGTAAGTGCCTGGCAGTGCCAGCGTGCCCAAGCACAGGACAGGGTGGGGGTGGGAGCAGTAGTCAACTCCTGAGCCGACTCAGACCAAGGACCAGGAAGCTTGGGAGTGCATAAAGAGGGCCAACGCCACAACTCACTCCAGTGCCATCTTGGGCCAGGGGGTCTCTCTGACCTTCAGTCTCCTTATCTGTGTCTGGCTAAGGTTCCTTGCCAGGGGACAGAGGACCAGGTCATGGCTGAGTGGCTGGGGCCCTGGATCCTTGCTCTGTGACCTTAGCTGAGCCATGCTTATTCCGGACTACTGTTCCCCACCCCTGAGTTTCAGGCTCCTGCCTCGTGAACCCTCACCCTGAGCTCCTCTTATTCTGCCCTGTTTCTGCCATGCCTTCTTCCTTTGGGCCATCCTTGGCTGGGGCTTTCGGTGCCAGTATCCCCTGAGTTCTTTGACACCTGGCTCTTTGGGGCTACATCTGCTTTGTCTCTGTGGCTTGAATTCTGTTGCTCTTCTCCTGCCCCTCTCTTTGCCTCCTAGGGCCCTGTTTCTGTCTCTATCTCAGCCCAGGCCCCAGGGACCCCTCATCTGCTGCTTAGCCACTTAGTTTTCTCATGGGAAGAGGATTCAAGACACTTACTCACTTGCACATTCATCCAGCAGCCATTTCCCGTGCAGGCTGGGTGGCCCCAGGAGTGGGAACATGCCTGAGGGAAAGCTCAGTGATGTCATGCTGGGTGGCAGGATAATGGGGCCCTTCACTGTCTTCTGATAAATGAGTCAGGTGCAACATCAAGATTGAGTAAGGCTGGACATGAGGAAGAACTTGGTAGCCTTGGTGACCTTAAAGGGCACCTGACAAGGGGATCACAAAAGAGAGGAATATTTCCCTGGGTGGTCCTGGGGAAGGGAAGGCAGCCCTCAAGAGAGGGGCCTGCTCTGCCTGCTACCCCCAGAGGCCCTTCCCAGATAGCACTCATGCCTGGTGAATGGGACAGGGTGGGGGCAGCAGCAAGCCTCTGCTGGAACCTGCCCCTCCTTGCTGCTGCCACTGCATGGCACACTCAGGCCTGTGCCTGATGCTATGTCTGCCTTGGGCCACCTTCTGCATCAGTATGGATGTACATGTCTGGGACATCAACTCCTACATCCAAATCCTCAGCAGAAGCCAGAGGGCCTGACGCGGGAGCCAGGCTTCTCTGGAGGCAGCATATTAACATATTAACCTCTGGTTGCCCAGGTCCTGTCCTGATCTTTCCACTGCTTATGTTGGGCCCCACCAGGACACAGTACTCTCACTTCCTCCCAGAGGCCTCCTAGGATTGGTCCCATCTGACTCCTGAGACTCAGCAGACCTGAGAGCCCTGGGAAGGCTTAGAATCATCCTGTTCCCCAGGATGGGCTCCCACCTGCTGCCCTGGGTCTTTTCACTAGGCTCAGACCCCTCCCTCAACCTAGAAGCCTCCCCTCCCCCTTCTGGCCCACAGGAACACACACAGCCTCCTCACTTCTCAGACTGGACAAGCCTGAGCAGGTCTCATTTGCAACTGAGGAGCTGCCTGCCTCTGACTCTGGCCTCCTCTCACTGGGGTGCGTCCTGAGTGAAGTCATCCCTTCCCAGGCAAGGCCATTAAAGACCATCCTTAGCAACTCTTGGAGGCCTCAGCTCCATTGTCTCTGGCTGAGCAGATGAGATTCTAGTCCTTGCTGGAATCCCCATTTCAGCCAACCCCTTTCTCAATGCACACCCTAGGGGCCTTATCTACCCTGAAGCTGTGGGGAGGGTGGTCTCCATACCTCCTCGGTGCCCATACCTTCTCTGGCCTGAGGGCTGCAGGCAAAGGAGAAGGTGTCTTGCCCTTCCATGGGGCTGGGTGGCTGGTGGGGAGAACTTCTTTACAGGTAAGGGCAACCCCTAAAGGACTTCAAGCACAGGGTTGACAGGGTTTCATTGTCATTGTGATGATGCCCTAGTTGCCAAGTGGAAGTAATCACCTGAAGGGCAAGCGCACAGGTCGGAGGGCAGTGAGGAGGCTGGGATGGTTATTCGGGGTAGGTAAAGAGGGCTGGACCCTGTGGCACAAGAAAAGAGAGAGAAGGGCCGGCAGGACTCGGGCATTATGGCAGACAGGTCCTGTGTTGTGAGCAGAGGGTCTGATTTTGTGACCATGGCCTAAATGCCAGCCACCATGCCACGGTTCCACAGGGAACCTCTGAGTCCTACTCAGCTTCACGGAGGAGAACTTGTCCCACCTCACTGTGCAGCCCCAAGCTGAGTACCCAAGAGAGAGCCAAGAGTCACCAAAGTCCTTCCTCATGCTGGAGACTCTTTACCAAGACAGCACAGCCCTCATGACCTCTCTAAGCACCCTGGTTTCTTCATCTGCACAGTGGGCATAAGAATTATCCATGGCCAGAAGCAGTGGCTCAAGCCTGTAATTCTAGCACTTTGGGAGGCTAAGGTGGAGGATTGCTTGAGGCCAGGAGTTTAAGACTGGCCTGGCCAAGAGAGAGATCCCCTGCCTTCCCATCTCTACAAAAAAATAGAAAAACAAATGTTCCGGGCTGGCTTATATCTGTAGTGCTTAATGGTGGCTTATATCTGTAGTCCCAGCTTCTTGGGAGGTTGAGGCAGTCTTAAGCCCAGGAGTCTGAGGTTCCAGTGGGCTGCAATAATACCACTGCACCCTAGCCAGGTGATAGAGTGAGAGCCAGTGAGCCAGTAGATGTCAATTTAAACTAGCCTCCCCACCCTTGCTGAGGGGCATCTCCCAGGGCCAGTCATTACTGATCTTAGTTGAGCCTCCTCCCCCATTCAGCCCTAAAATTCTCCATTTCTACAGGCAGAGAGGTAAGAATAATAAACCCCAGGGTCTGGGCCCTCAAGCTCAGCATTGCACTTGAGTGGGCTGGCCTCTGGTCCCCCACTCACATGCCTGAAGCCCGGGCTTTGCGTGGAGCTGCTCCTCATTTCTCCCCCCAAAGCGAAGCATGAGGGTGGAAGTGGGGTGGAGGAGTAGGGGAATAGTGGCTTGGGATGGTGCCCCTGGTGGAGGAACTACAGGAGCAAAAGAACCCACACCCAGCCCTTTCCCCTAGATCCCTGGAACCCATCTCCTGCCCCTGAGAGAGAGGTCAGCTGGACACTCAGGTGGTCTTACTTCTTCGGTGTGCTTTCAGCACCTCTGGACGGAGAGTCTGGGTATAGTTTTCTGCATCTCAGATTCTTTCTCTGGGCCTCATGCCCAGAAATGGCATTTCTGGGGCAACCACCTGTGCTCCATTTTTCCAAATTGGCTTCCGAAAGGAAAGCAGCATTGTCTGTCTTTTATGGTTGGCTATTATTGTTGCTGATTTTGAAAAGTCATTTGTTGGCCATGCCAGGCACATGGGAAGGGCCCAGCAAAAGCTCTAGGGGCTAAATCATTCTTTACCTTGAGCCCCTGCCTGGGAGTTGTGCTGATGCACCTGATCCTCTGGCAGCTCTCGGACACTAAGAGTCATAACAGTAACACACAGGCATGGGCTTTGCTCTGGGCCAGGGTGTCCTGTGGGCCTTACACGATACTGGTTTAATTCTGCCAGCAGCCCTTTTAGAGGAAGGCGCTAACCCCAGGGGCTAATGAGGAGGCTGAGACAGAGCAGTAAAGCTATGTGCCAGGAAAGGGCAACATTGGGTCTGGGCACAGGCCTGGCTGACTTGAGAGTCTCTGTTCTCAACTACTCCAGGACTGAGAGGTCAAGGGGGTCTTTGGGGCTCCTACCACACCAACCCTAGGAAAGCAGCATTTTGTGGGAAAAAGACTTAAGTCCCCTTTCTGAAGGGACTGTGATGCACCTGCCGGTTACCTGGGTCAGACGGGGGAGGGGGAAGAGGAGACCTAGTTTTAGCTCTGGAGCCTTGGGAGAGAGAGTTGAGTCAGGGCTTTCCTTCCGGATTGAGCAGGCAGGAGGGGCAGAGTCAGGGACACCTATTTCTAACAGGTAAGACAGACCGGGAGGCTTCTTGGAGAAGGGGGCATCCTCCAGGGAAGAAGAACCTTCTGTTGTTTCTGCCTCCAGCCTTGCTTGCTATATGGAATACTCTTCATCGCCCACCACCCGCTTCAGTTGGCTGCCTCTAGCTACTCTTTTCCTGAGCTTAGCTCAGATACCTCCTCCTCCAGGAAGCCTTTCTTAGCCTTGTCCCCTAGCTGGGCTCCTGTGCCTCCTAGGGCTTCCATAGCCCTCTGTGCAGCCCCATTCTCGGAGTTCAGGCTGGCGAGGGAGCTGGGTCCAGCTGGGCATCATCGGCCCTTCTGGCTGTAGGTCTGGGGCACCTCTGGGGCACTTACCTAGCTCTTGGTGTCAGGCCTGTGTGGCTTGTGCACACAGGTCCCAAGAGTACTTGCCTAACTGTGTCCTGTCCCCTCACATGTCCAGGCATCACTGGTGCTGCATGTGCCCGGGCCCCTAGTAGTGCTCAGGAGGTGGGGTTGGGCTCCTCTGCACCTCAGCAGCCCCTCCACATTGCCTCGGTGCCCACCATGATCGCCTGCCCTCCCCTCTCCAGCCAGAGAAGGGTCTGGCAGCTCCTGTTTATAAATATCTGCCACTGCCACAGCTAAGTGGAGGGGTCTGGAGGCCACGTTAATTGATTAATTAAACCCTCTCGGTTAATTAGCTCCATCCCTCCAGGGAAAAAAGTCTAAAGCTGGAGCCAGAGCCTCCTCTGGGGTGGGGGAGGGTTTAATTAGCCTGGGTCAGGCTGAGCCTGATGCCAGCTGCTGGGGGCAGTACAGAGCCTGAAAGGAGAGTTCTGGGCACTGGAGCCAGCAGACCACCTAGGGTGGGGAAAAGGGACTTCCAGTTTCAGTTTGGACCAGCCATACCTCCTGTAGTTGAACCTGGAGGGGGAGAGAAAATGTGTACTTGGGGGATAGGACTTGTGGGAGCAGAAGGGTGGAGGCTGGATCTGGGAAGATGAAAGTCTTTACTGCCATCAGTTTTCCTACATGGAGTCTGAGGGAGGGCCTTGACAGAGCCCCACCCCTGGCAGGGAGGGCCTTGAATGCCAGCACAAGAACTTGGACTTTCTCTGCATGTGGGGGTTATAGCAGGCTTGAAACTGCAGTGGGACCTGATCAGGCTTAAGTTTTTTGTTTTTTTTTTTTTTGTCGAGACAGAGTCTCACTTTGTCACCCTTGGTAGAGTGTGGTGGCGTCACAGCTCACAGCAACCTCCAGCTCTTGGGCTTAGGCAATTCTCTTGCCTCAGCCTCCCGAGTAGCTGGGACTACAGGTGCCTGCCACAACGCCTGGCTATTTTTTTGTTGCAGTTTGGCCGGAGCCGGGTTTGAACCCACCACCCTTGGTATATGGGGCCAGCACCCTACTCACTAAGCCACAGGAGCCTCCTAGGCTTACGTTTTTAGAAAGATATAGACAAGGGTAGGAGGTAAAGGGGGAGCTGCTCAGGGGAGAATGGGTTGGAGAGGCAGGGGGAATGAGGAGGAGCCTTCAAGTGTCCAGACAGAATGGAGGCCCATAAAGTGGGTAAGGAGGTCTAGGCTGGACATCAGCAGACCAGTACCCCTCTCTGGCCTTCTCTCCCCTTATCTGCAAGGTGCCAGAGTTAGGGGATAAGGGCGGTGAGGAGATGCAAATGTCACTGGCATGTTTCTTTGCCCCAGGACAAATCACCTTCTTTGCCAACCCTGCCCACTCCCAGCTTTTTGTGGTACTCACAGGCATCCTGCCTATTAGAGTTCACACGAATATAAAGAACAGAGCCCAGCCCCCAGCACTGGGTAAGAGCCATGACCTGCAGTATCATGATTACAGTCTGGAGGAGCTCAGGGGAGGAAGGGGACACCCTGGTGAGTGAGGGATACCTGTGGCCATGCTGGTCCTGGGGGGACTGGTAGGAGGCTGAGAGCCCAAGACACTCCGAATGGTCATAGGCAGCAGGCAAGGCTGCAGCCTTGGCATGAGGCCCACCCTAGGCCGGTCCTCCAGCTCTCTGAGTGGCTGCCCAAGTGGGAACAATGACCCTTTCACGTCACGCCTCCTCCAGTCACAGCAACTTTAGCGCTGCAGGACAAAGGGGTTGTTTCATCATTGTTGGGCTGGTTCAACAGCACGCCCTGCATAAGCCTTCCTGCCCCCACCCTGCCTGGCCAGAGTTGAGACCATCTCCCCTCTTGGCCCAGCCACAGCCATCCTAGAGACCCTCCTCACTTCCCTCCCCTTTGCCTTTTGGGCTCATTTCTGGCCTGGTTCTGCTCCTGCTTTTCCCCTCCCCAGCTCTGATCTCTCTATGTGTGGAAAGGGAGCTAGGGGAGACATGCTCCTAGGATTCATCCAAGTCCTAGACCTTGAGGCATAAGACTTTCTACTGGTGCTCTGCCTTGCCAGGCCTGGCCCCAAAGAGGGCACACCAAGGTGGAGGGGGGAAAGAAGAAGCCTTGTGATCTGAGTCCTTGCCAGCCCCCTGCCCAGCTTTCTGTTCCCAGTGACCTTCCATGATGTGAGTGAGCCACAGGCCATCTTTGCTCACGTTTGGGCTAGTCTCAGCCTTCCGTGTGTACCAGGCTCTACAGACGTCCAGAGGGCCAGAACTCTACCTGGGATAGATTCTGTCCCTCAGGCCCAGTACTACCTCCTGCTTCCTTTTGTTAAAGGCTGGGGGTTTGGGACCCTGAGCTCCATACTTTCTCCCTTCTCCATCTGGCCAGGGTTCACTGGGGCTTCCTAAAGGGTGAGGGTAGAGGTGGGAGTGGAGACCTCATCTTGCTCTTGGTGAAAAGGTCCCAGTCTGAGGACCAAGACAGAAGATATACCACTCACCTCTCCATAGTCAGAGCCGGGTCAGGAAAAATGCCTAAGAATCCAGCTACCAGGGGCCAATCCACATCCTCAGAAACAGGGGCAGTGGGACAGGTTGGTGGTCTCACGGAGGGTACCTGCAGCCTTGAGCCTGCAAACAGCAATGGTGCTGATAACTCACCACCAAGTGGTAGGCAGGGAGGCTCAGTTTGCTGGGCCCCATTAGAAGGAGGGGTAGCAGACAGCTCTATCAAGGCCTAAGGTTTTAGGGAATCACCCTGGGCCCATGTGCGCACCACAGGCCATCAAAGCAGCCTCTTCTTCTTCTTCTTCTTTTTTTTTTTTTTTGTAGAGGCAGAGTTTCACTTTATCACCCTCGGTAGAGTGCCATGGCATCACACAGCTCACAGCAACCTCCAACTCCTGGGCTTAGGCGATTCTCTTGCCTCAGCCTCCCTGAGTAGCTGGGACTATAGGTGCCCGCCACAACGTCCAGCTATTTTTTTGTTGCAGTTTGGCCGGGGCCGGGTTTGAAACCCCCACTCTTGGTTTATGGGGCCGGCGCCCTACCCACTGAGCCACAGACATTGCCCAGCAGCCTGTTCTTGAGAAAGCCCTGCCACTCTGGGCCTGGTCTCTCCTGCTCAACAACGGCCAGACTCTTCCCGCCCTGGTGAGCTCCTTCAAACCCAGGACCGCAAGAATGGACCAAACTGGGTGAGTAGCCTTGTGATATTGGGAAGGGGAGAAGCCAGGGGCACCTGGATTTCCATGGTCTTCTTCGTTTTACAGATAGGACCATGAGGCTCAGAGAGCTAAAGTGATTGTCTAAACCATGCAGGTGACATGTAGAGCAGAGACTCAGCATCTGGGTCACTGCTGGGGCTTAGTCTCAGGGTAACCCACCTAGGTGCTGGGCATTAGGTGGCTATTGAGGGTAGATGTGGCCTTTACAGGAGTGGGAGACCACCAGCAAGGTGAAGCTTTCTTTTTTTTTTTTTTGTAGAGACAGAGTCTCACTTTATGGCCCTCGGTGGAGTGCTGTGGCATCACACAGCTCACAGCAACCTCCAACTCCTGGGCTTAAGCGATTCTTTTGCCTCAGCCTCCTGAGTAGCTGGGACTACAGGCGCCTGTCACAACGCCCGGCTATTTTTTTGTTGCAGTTCGGCGGGGGCCGGGTTTGAACCCGCCACCCTCGGTATATGGGGCCAGCGCCCTACTGACTGAGCCACAGGCACCACCCGGGTGAAGATTTCTTTGAAATCCCTATAGCTGCCAATCCCTGTAGCTGCTGGGCTTTGCCAGACCTGGTGGCATTGCACACACATTGCCCATTTGCCCTGCCCCACTTCCTCTGACTAAGACTAAAGAATCACCCCTTCAGGGGCCTGGATCCCTGGCACCCCATGGCAGGAAATGCCCAGCTCAGCCTTCCCAGAGACTGCCTGCCCTGGCACCTCTCATCCGGGCTCCTTGGCTAGGGCTCCCAGGAGCATGTGGTGGGTGTAGGGCCACTGCTTGGTTGGAGGGTGCTGGGCTCAGCCTGGGGTAACATCAGGCTGGGGTGTAAGTGGGTTCTCTCCCTCCCAAACCTGGCCAAGGGCTCTTTCTGTCCCCATGCCAGTCTTGCTGATACCCTAACCTCAGAATCCATGGTACCTAAAGCTTCCCAAGCCTACTCAAGTCCAGGGCCCTGGGAGGAGGTTTGGTGCCAAGTTCCCAGCAGAGGGCAAGGCCTGGGCTCTGAACATAGTTTCAGCCTCCTTCAGTTTTGAGGTAGTCCCTGAACTATGTTCATCTAAGGAACAGAGATTTTGAGGCTGTCTCAGCATTCCTGGGAGAGAAGTGGGAACCTGCCCTAATGACATTGGTGGCCGAATGATCTACTGCAGCTGCCATCAGGGCAGGCGGGGGGAGCAGTGGGGCTCCAGGCAACTTTCTGGATCCAGGGCAGGGTCACAGCTCCAACATAGCCCACCTCTAGCCTCTGCCCCTGACACAGGCCTAGTAGTGGTCAGCACCTGCTCAGGCTGGGCCTGTAGAGGAGGAGGCCACAGTGGGAGAGTTGTGGCTGTTGTGCGTTCCACCACAGGGCCAAGAAGCTGAGGCTCTAGATTCTGGCTTCAACTCTGCTCTTAAAGGACCATGGGCCTGGCTCGGCGCCTGTGGCTCAACGGGCTAAGGCGCCAGCCACGTGCACCTGAGCTGGCGGGTTCGAATCCAGCCTGGGCCCGCCAAACAACAATGACGGCTGCAACCAAAAAAAATGGCCAGGCGTTGTGGCGGGCACCTGCAGTCCCAGCTACTTGGGAGGCGGAGGCAGGAGACTCGCTTGAGCCCAGGAATTGGAGGTTGCTGTGAGCTGTAATGCCACGGCACTCTATCCAGGGTGACAACTTGAGGCTCTGTCTCAAAAAAAAAAAAAAAGGACCATGGGCCTCCAGCCAAGTCCCTGCTCTTCTGGGCCTCAGTCTCTCCATGTGCACGATGACTGGACTCCCAGTTCAGACACCAAATTCTTTTTTTTTTTTTTTTTTGAGACAGAGCCTCAAGCTGTTGCCCTGGGTAGAGTGAGTGGCATCACAGCTCACAGCAACCTCCAAATCCTGGGCTCAAGTGATTCTCCTGCCTCTACCTCCCAAGTAGCTGGGACTATAAGTGCCTGCCACAACGCCCCGTTATTTTTTTGGTTGCAACCATCATTGTTGTTTGGCGGACCCAGGTTGGATTCAAACCCGTCAGCTCAGCTGTATGTGGCTGGTGCCTTAGCCGCTTGAGCCATAGGCGCCGAGCCCTGAATTCTTGTATAATATCTGCTAGGCTATTATCTCAGTGTCTATTAGCCAGCAGGCCCCAAATGGTAATCTCACCCATCTCATGAGTTTCTGGGGGGGGGGAGGCGATCATACCCTGTCCTCAGACACTGTCCTCCCATGAAGGATCACTCTAAGGAGGACACAGCAAGACTCTGGTGGCAGGTCTAGAGGTGGGAGACCTGGCCTCAAAAGGCCAGCCTTGTGGACCTTGTTCAACATTCATTCCACATTATTCATGCTGAATTATACGGAAGCACTTTTGCCACTCAGATAGTAAAGTACTGGTGTGCTGAAAGTGCAGCCCTGGGCTGGTGGGCCTGGGACAGGTGGTAATGCTGCCCCCTCCTCATACCTTCCCCTGCCCAGCAGCCTCTACCCCTGAGCTCCCACCTCACTGCTGCCCTGGGGGTGGGTGAATGGCTCCAGGCTGTGTCAGCTAGGGCTAGCCCTGCCCTCTCAACACACAACAGCCACACTTCTCCCACTGTGGCCCCCTCTTCTATAGGCCCAGCCTGGGCAGGTGCCAACCACTACTAGGCCTGCATCTGGGACAGAGGTTAGAGGTGGGCTGTGTTGGAATTTTGGCCCTGCCCTGGATCCAGAAGTTGCCTGGAGCCCCACACCTTCCTCCTCCCCAGCCTATGTCCTCATGGGCAACAGGTGCCATATCTGCACAGTAAGTTCATGCTCTCCTCAAGGCTGTGGTCAGGATCCAAGATCTCATAAGAACAAAAGTTCTGGAAACAGCTGAATCAGGTGGGCTTCAGAGATTGTGATGTCCTATTGGAGTGAGCTCTGAGGTGCTGAGAGTCTGGTTTTGCAGTCAGACTGGTTTGCAGTCCCACCTTCAGAAGGTATCAGCTATGTGACACTTGGGCGGGTCACTTCCTTTCTCTGAGCCTCATTTCAATGGGGATAATAAAGGGACCTGTCTCATCAGGCTTGGGGTGACACATCTGAGCCACCATGCCCTGGGGGATGACAACAACTGGCATTGGGCTGTGACTGCTGGGGTTTAGTGCAGCAGCTACCAGGCACCCCTCAGTGTCCAGCTGGCCCTGGGCCAGGGCTGAGGGGAGAGCCCTGGGGATGCACCTTGGGGCTGTCCAAGAAGCCATACTGTGGAGCTTGCCTCAGCTGGAGGACAAAGAGGTTGGAAAAACTGCCTTCAAGATGAACAGTCTGATAACCCTACAGGTGTGGGAGGAGCAGGTGCCACTCTGCCCTGGGGCTGAGGCTTGGGCTGAGCCTGACTCTGGGCTGAGGAAATCCTGTGGCTGGGGAAACCCTGGGGCTACAGCCATCAGCCAGCGGGCTCAGCTAAAGCTCCCTCTCCCAGAATAATTCTACCTGCCAGGTACCTAAAGGCTTCAGAAAACTCTCCAGACTCCTCCTTGAGGTTCTCATGTTACTATGAATGTGGGAAATGAGGTCTAGAGAAGCTCAGTAACTTGGGATATGAGGGAGGGGACCCCAAAGTCCCAGCCCTTGACTGGCAGGAGGAATGGAATAGGGATACTTTGTCCTGGAGTCAGGCCCAGCCCCAGAGGGGTAGAGGGCCACCTGTCCTGGCTCCCTCCTATTCCTGGCTGCTGCCTCCTGCATGGCTGGCTTTGCCTCTTCCAGGAACCTACCCGCCACCTTGCCCACCTGGTGCTGTGAGGGTTTATTTATCTGTGGGACTCACTCTTATATTAATATAAGAAATAAAATATTCTTATATCTATCTGTGGGACTCACTCTTATGTCACAGAGGAAGTGACAGGAGCCTGGGGAAAGGAGCTCTGAGGCTGTGATGTGGGCCTGGACATCACTGCAGGTGGGTCCTTCTCTCCTGGGGGAGCTCTGGTGGCCTTGTTTCAGGCCACAGGTACAAGCTAGCTTCCAGAGTAGGGATGGGGTGGCTTTTCACCCTCAGCTCTCCCCAGCTGCCTTGTAACCTACCAAGGGCGTGGAATCTGGAGATACTTTCTGGAGGTCATTTGGCAACTTGAATCAAAAAGCCTAAAAATATACATAACCTTTAACCCAGCAATCCCATTCCTGGGGATCTGCCTTAAGGAAACCACCACTTGAAGGAATGGAGAAGTGGTCCAACTTGCTGTGTGATTCCTGGCTCCCATTGATCCCCGGAAAATGTTGTCCAACCCTCCTGATTGAGATTATCCTCTCCCAGAGGGTCATGCCCACCATCCTCCCACAAAGAAGCTGCCCACTGTGCCCAGGCTACCACGCCACACTCATGGCCCTTCCCGTCCACCCTCCACCTCTCTGGAACTCAGGCCTTCCCTCTCCCAAACTCGGGACTCCCAGAAGACCCCACCTCCAAGGAGTATGCTCAGATTTCACCCATGGGGTCCTTAACCACATTTGCCCCTCTAGGTGGAGGCCTCTGCCCTCCCTGTTAGCCCTCCCTGTGGGGGCTGTTTCACCACTCTCTGCTTAATTCCAAGAGTCTCTGGGAGCTGTAAGACTGCTGTTCTTCCCCAGAGGGGCCATTGAGACCCCCAACAGGGTCACGCTCATTATCCACCTCTTTGGCCATTCTCTAGTCTTGACACAGTATAGCCTACGGTGCCTGCACACAGGTACACCCCTGTCCCCTCACCTGTCTGGGCCCTGGGAAGGTGAGATGGCTAGACAGGCCCTCAGGAGTCATTTGTCCCTTCTCATGCTTCCAGCCTCTGCTGCCCACAAACTCTTTGTTTCCAGCAGGGAATGAGTGGAACTTCTGGCCTGTGTGCTCCGTGTGAGTTCCAGGCAGGGAGTACAGCAGGAGGCATAATCCACGTAGCACCATGAGCCACACCAGGGAGCTCGAGATGTGGTACCTCCTTCCCGGGAGTTCACAGGGGAGTTCATAGTATGGCTGAGTCTGGAAGAGGAAACTACAAGGTGTAGGCCCTCCTGTGTACAGGCTCTGTTCTAGGCATATCACCATATTCCATCCTCGGGGGAAGGGATTCTTCTCCCCACTTTTAGGCAGTGAAACAGAGGTGTTCAGGAAGTTCAGGGCACCCAGCCAGGGAGCTCAGCTGGAATCCTGCAGGCAGTGTGGAGGGCGCCCTAAAGGACATGAGAGCAGAGAGAGGAGCGTAGGCCAGGTGGGATTCAGAGCATCTGGCCACCTGAGACCTCACAGAGTTCCTGTGCATGGTGCTCAGCTGCTAGGGCAGCATTAGCTCTGGCCTCTCTCAGCTACCTAGGCCTAGGCCCTGGCTTCTCCCCCACTGCCTCTGCTGAAGCCTCAGGATGTGTCTGGAATCCCAAAGCTGACCACAGAGTCCATCTGCCCAGAGCCTAGTCAGCTCCAGGCAAGGCGAGATCATCTCTCAGCTCCCTATGTTGCTGCAGCCCCAGGAATCCCTGCATGGAGAAAGGGGGTGTGAATTAAACTATGTATGCTCCTGCCCCCACCTCACCCTATCCCAGGACCTGGGAGAGTGGTGCTAGTGGCAGTGGAGGCTCCTGCAGAGCCCTCAGCCCCAATCTGTAAGCTAGTGGCTGTATAGCCATCCACCTGGGGTCAGAGCCCTGTCCAGAGGGCTGAATTCAGAGCCAGGCAGACATGTCAGTCTCCTTCCCTGGTGTCCTATGATGCAGCATAGAGAACTTCCTGCAAAACTGGCTACTCTCCACTGAGGGCCACAGATGCTCTCCGTGTGGGCTGAGCAGGACACTGTAGCAGAGTCAAGCCTGCAAGTTTGGGACAGTCTGGGTTGGAGTCCTAGCTCTGCCACCTAGAACTGTGTGACTGTGGGCACATTGCTGACCCTGCTAAGCCCCAGATTCTTTGTTAGAAAATGGGGAGTGTCATACCAGGACCTTAGAGGTATAGGTGGGGCAGTGAGAGGCTGGAGTGATCATGAGAGCACCTTTCTAGTTTAGGGCAACCTTGCTTTGTGTAGGCTCTGCACAGAGCCTTTTACATGACAATCTCAATGCATCTTCATAATAATCCTGAGATACACCTATCCTCCACGTGTATGTGACATTCTCCACATCTTACAGATAAAGAAACTGAGGCTCCGTAAGTGGGGTGAGGAAATACTGTCAGGGCAGCCTGTTACAGCTATAGACTGGGGGCTGGACTGAAGTGGGGGTGCGGGCCTGGGGCCTGCCCTGAGTTTGGGGACAGGAAAGTGGCAGTCCAGGCAATAATAGGCACTGAACCAGCTTACTGAGAGCCCAAGGTGCCTGTCTCTGATGACCTTCGGAACTGCTAGGAAAGAAGATGGCACAGGCCCAGGTCTATTCTCAGCAGATGTCTTTCTTAAGCCCCAGTCTCTGCTGTGAGGGCTCCCAGCCTGATCCTCACTACTCTTTAGGGCAGCCTAAACAGGGCCAGGCACAAGACAAGTGTGTTTAGGAGGTGGCAAGTGGACCCCAGGGGACCAGGGATGGTGTCATCTCTAGATTCAGGCTACTCCTGGGGCAC
This sequence comes from Perodicticus potto, assembly GCA_963574655.1. NCBI lineage: Eukaryota > Metazoa > Chordata > Mammalia > Primates > Lorisidae > Perodicticus > Perodicticus potto. Next base: position 15,938 of record CAUYRH010014150.1, read on the forward strand.
CATGGCAGCCCCTGCCTCATTCCCCAGTCTCAGCCCAGTAGGATGATCAGCAACTTCTCTCCAGCCTGCACACTGAGCTGGCCAGGCTCCCAGGGAAGTCAAGAGCATGAATAGATTCCTTGCCCTACCCCCCAGCAAGTGGAGAAACAGCCAGCAATAGGGGCTGCTTCCCGAGTGGTCCCCATGATTTACCCCGGCAGCTTCTACCACAGAGCAAGTGTCAACTCCAGCCTGGATGTTTCAAGGCAAGGCCCATCCTCACCTTCCCCTCTCTGAACCCTACCAGGAGCCATGTAAGACCAGAGAAAGCCCTCGCTGATCTCCTGCCTTGAGCCCTCCTTGTTCTTGGCATTGGTGGTGTCCTCCTTGGTCCCTTGACAGACCACAGCCTGGAACTCAATCAGACCTGGTGCCAGACACCTGGCAGGCCCCCTGTACACCAGGTGGTGGGTTCTGAGCATGGAAATGGAGTCCAGCCTGCTGAAGAGTGGGAGTCAGGGAGAACACCTAAGAGAAGGGTCTGAAGGAGGTGATCAGGCGCAAGTAGGGAGAGGAGGCAGGCAGGCAACACGCTCTCAGGGGGCTCATGGGAGGCTGATGGTTTCCCTGAATTTCACTGAGCCGACACAGAACATCCTTGAGCCTGGTGGGCTGGGCAGAAACAGATCAGACACACAGGGACACCTCTGGCCAGCATGGGGTTCAGGAAGCCTTGATCCTGGGCCCATGTCTGGGAGCCCCTTGCTCTACCCAGATCACAGGTTGTCTGAGAGGCAACTGGCTCTCAGTGGTATTCTCTCTCAAGGCATTCTCTAGTGGGCAAGTCAGTGTCCACATCTGTCGGATGAGGAGAATGACAGTACTTGAGTGAGACAGAGATGAGAAGGGTCTGGCTGAGCCTTAAGCCTGCAGCCACTGGCAGTTCTCTGCCTGGTCCTAGGTGGCATCCCAGGGGCCTACCCCATGCTCTCACTCTGCCATCACCTTGCTGCATTTAACAGAGGGGGAAACTGAGCCTGGCACACTGCTCTGGTTGGCCCAAGACCACGGAAATTCTGTGCCAGAAGCTGCCTGGGTTCCCTTACTTCAGTTTCCAGGGCTGCAGGGGACAATTAGGCAGGCACTGGGCTGGGGAAGAGATGGGGAAGCACTGAGAGCCATAACCTGCCCTGGGTCTGGCACCATGCCCACCCTGGCACTGCCACTGCCCCAGAGGCCTTCATCCTCCCACTGGAGGGGGACATCAAGGCCTGCAGCTCCTTTCTTCCATCCAGCTCAAGCCAGGCTGGAGGCACAGCACAAGTGAGGCTGCAGTCACCACAGGTCAGCCTGACCCCAGACAATGTCAGGAGAGAGTGTGAGACTTGGAGACAGGGGCAGGGGCACCATGTGTGACTAAGCAGCTTGATGTGTCATGTGTGGGACCAGTGCCACTGTGGACTCTTTTTGGGACCTCTCAGTGGTGACGGGGAGGTGGGAGCGAGCAGAAGAAAAGAAGAGAGGAAGGAAGGAAGAGGAAGCTACTGAGGAGGCCAGAGCCGTGGCCCCCAGACAGCCATCATCTGGCCTGGCCCTGAAGCCCTGGCCAGGACTCTACACTGGGGCATTGGGCCCCAGCCACCTGCACTCCCTTTGGGCCCAGCTGGGTGGGCAGGGAGGCTCAGGCTTTGAGGGTCTTTGTGGGGTTGTGTACGTACAATCACATGGAGGTGAAGTCTGAGCTCTGGGGCTCTGTGGGTGCCCCCCAGTGGGTGTGCAGCATTTTTATATCTATGACACACACACACTACATAGGTGAGATTGTTCTATACCACTGCAACTACCTTTCCCCCAGTGATGGGCTTGGAGTGCTTTCTACCAGATTGTCTTCCTCTTGGGGTCCTATGCAAGGACTTGACTAGGAAACATTTCAGGTCTTCCAGAGACCCATCATTAAGGATTCTTCGGTCAGAGAACTCCTTGTAAGAGTGTGCTCATGAGCAACAAGAGATGCCAGGAAGAGTGTCTCGGCTCTTCTGCGTGTGCATAGAGGTGCATTAGGGTTATTGGTGCTCTTTGACTCTAGGCAAGAGATTTAACTCATCTGGGTCTCAGCTCCTTATCTGTAAAATGAGGGTTAATAATTAACTCTCCTAGGGTCATGAGAATTAAATTAAATAAGAGAGTGCTGGAAAGCTGAACTCAACTCAACATCTGGAGCAAAGCAAGAGCAGAATGGTGCCATTCTGCAGTTTCTTATATTGTCATTATCATTTGTCATATGCTCGGTCTGTCCCAAGATGCTGGACCAGCTCCATCTAGGATCCTGCAGCCAATAATGCCCCCACTCACCTACACAACCACAAGGGTTTTAAGGTTGTGTGCTTTTCTGAGAAGGGTGCCTGATCTCTGGTTTAGGGGGTCAGATTCAAGGTAGGGCCCCTCCAGGTGTGGGAGCCCCTACAATCCAGACTCCTATCTCTGCCCAGTGTGGCCCAGGCTAAAGAGGACCCAGAACTTCTATGAGGTGGTCATAGTCAGAAAGGCTCCAGGCCCCTCAAAGACCCCCCGGTCCTCCCACTGTCTGCCAGATGAATTTCAAGACTCCCCAAGGGGCTCCTCTAACCATTCATGGGGAAAATACTTTCCAGAAAATCCTTCGGATGCTTCTGGATCAAGTCCACTGCTCTGGACACTGGAGCAGTGAGGAAAGCTGAGTTTTGTCCCTAAGACTAGCCCTGTGTTTCTCAGCTTGGCCTCTTCCACCACCTAAACACAGCAGCCCTCAGAGACCCTGATGGTAAGGGCCACAGAAGCCTCCACCATAGGCAATGGTGATTCAGGCTCCCAGCTGGAGTGAAGGGTCCTCTTGCTCTTCATCACTCTTCTCCTTCACATCTCTGTGGTGAGAAGCCTGGGCTCTTCTTGGCTCCTAAAGGTGGCGCTATCTTTTTGGATGGGCCTGACCAACTCCAGGGGCTCACAAAAGGCTGTCCTTATTTATGTTCATGTGTTTGCTTAACTTTTTTTTTTTTTTGCGGTTTTTGGCTGGGGCTGGGTTTGAACCCACCACCTCTGCCATATGGGGCTGGCACGCTATTCCTTTGAGCCACAGGCGCCGCCTCTGTTTGCTTAATATTAAAAATTAATTTCTTCAGAAATATTTATTGAGCTGTACTGAGTGGGGACATGGGATGGGCAGATCAGCCCAAGAGCCATCTGACAATTTGGGGATGACAGATTTTAGCACGGCAGAAGGTTCCCAGAGCTATTCCCTGCCCAGGAGGTTTGTTCCAGCCTCTGCTGGGCCCCCAAGGCCCCTCCAGGTAGACAGTGCTGTTCAGTGCAGCTCTGAGAGGCCTGCGTTCAAACCCAGTTTGGCCACTTCCTTGTGGTGCGGCCTTGGACTGGTAACCTCGTCTCTCTGGGCATTGTCTCCATCTGGAAAAGAGGACTAAGAACACCTAGCCCAGGGGTCCTCAAACTCCACATGCAGCCCGCCGAGGACATTTATCCAGCCCGCCGGGCGTTTTTGCCTCCGCTGCCTGTCCTGTTTAGCAGCGGACTCATCTCCGGCCACAAAATCTGTTAGCAGAAAAACCATTGGTTGCATTCCCAAACAAAACACGTATGAATTCGCTGGAAAAAGGAGTTCCAATTTAGACTTAAAGAGCTTCATCTCCATGAACAGGACATACAGCTTTTCCATAACCCATTTTCTATTGACATTGAAAATGTGGAGGTCCCTGAAGTCGCCGCCCCCGGGCGCCCCTATGCCAGCTGCTCCAGTGCCACCTCAGGCCGGTGTCTCCGGCAGGTGGGAGCCAGGCGCTGACGGGTGCAGCGGGGAAGGCCGAGCGCTCCTGGGGCTCCGGGCTCCGGCTCTGCGCGGGTGGCAGCTTTCCGGCCTCTCCATGGGGCTGCCCGGATGCTCTAAGAACGTTTCCACTGTTGCTTGGAGGATACACACAGTGGGATTCAGAATTCCTGGAGAATTGCCTTTGTGAGAAGCTGGAAGTATTTCTTTAAATTCTATCTCTTAGTTTTTCAAAGAAACATCAAGAAACCATGAACAACATTAGTAATGAAGAGTTTGGCTGCCACTTGCTTAATGAAGGTTTTACTGCCAAGGACATTCTGGACCAAAA